>LWCB01001039.1:0-32728 GCA_001630525.1 Coelastrella sp. M60 | reverse complement strand
TTGGCAGTGATCTGGGCACAATGTAGGAAGAAGAACTAACATCATGATGACAGCAAGCGATCTGGGTGTTGTGTTGAACAAGCTGCTTGCTTTTACACCCTCAACTCGAACACCTTTCCGTGCTCAGGCTGCTGAAAGATTATGTGTTTCATGTATGTGTGTTTTTGCAGGGGGTTCTGCCTCTGCAGCCTCCCAGTCCGTGGCAACTGCCGTGGCGTCTGCGACTGCCAGTGCTTATGCCAGTGCACTGGCTGCAGTCAAAGGACCATGTGCTTTCTGCAAGTAGGAATCCAACAGCCCCTCGGGAGATTCAGTACACACCAATACAGTAGATATGAAAGGGTTTGGTTGATGCAGCGAATTGAATGCAATGCTGGTGTGCACCAAGGCAGTAGAGACGCTGGCCATCATGAATAATGATCATGGTCATGTAGACATCTGCCAAATCTGTTGGGCACGTTGAACACTGTGGAGGGGCTGCAGTGCCGGCTGCTGCTCCTTGAGTTTTTGGCAGGAATATTGAGTCCGTGGCTTGGTGTGTTTCAGCCTGGGCCCGGCCACAGTGGGGCTGAACATTTTGCAATGTACTCGGTGTACGTGCTGCCATGACGTACTCGGGAAGGATTATCTTTCATTCTGTCAGCAGCCTGCAGCCTGCAGAAAAGACCAAGAGGCGGATGCTGGAGAGAGCAAGGGTTGCCAGATTGGTGTATGCTTGATGGCAGTGTTGATATGATTGATTGGTAGTTATATCATGTATATGATATGTATGCTTGATGGAGCTTATGCCAACCATTGCTGCAAGAGTGATGCATAAAGTTGGGCCCTGGAGTAAGCTGGCATCAGCGTAAAGTTGGTAGTGGAAGATAGGCAGTGGTTGTATATGTTTTGTCAGCTTGGGCACAGCCTGTGAGTTTTGTTGTTGAGGTTCATGTTGTTGCAGTATCATATGATCGTGCCATTGATGGTCCTTGCATCATTGATGGTGTCTGAACTAGAGGATAGACTAGTAGTTGGGATGTAATGAAGTTGCAAATAAGCGGTGATGCACAAGGAGTTTGTATAAGACGCAATATACGTGACAATGATGTGTGCACAGCAGCTATGTGTACATAGGTCTGCAGCAGTGTCTCAAGCAACAGTGTGACAGCCTGGCTCGACACAACATCATATAATGAACGCTGCTGTAATGTGCGTACGTACACTGGTTGTCCCATGTAACCAGCTCATCATCACCATCATGTCCAGCCATCCAGACCTTGATGCAAGTGGGCTAGGGCAGTGAGCGGCATGATAGCCGGATATATCGTAAGCTTATGGACCAAGTGCGCGAGTCACGGATCAAATGTTCCTATTTACTTTGATGTATGTTCTAAGAAAAACACATGCCAAAAGCATGTCCAGGAAAGCAAGGGGTGATATTGGGCGGTAACTCGTAGCTGTTGCTCCTGACACCAGCGTGTACCGCCCGAAACAACATCATGTGTATTCAGGATAAAACTCCATATAAGAATTTCAGGCGAGAGAGCTGTTGCCACCAACTAGGTTCAGCAATGCCGGTTTCTGTTAAGCAAGCAACTGGTTCGTTGCAACATGTCCGTAAGGACCGCTGTGCTGCAACAACTGCATCTCCAATTTACCATTCTGTTTGTCGCCTGGCAAGGCTTGAAAAAACTCCAGCTTTTCTGAGCAACAACCACAAGACTCTCGTCGGACTGTGATCCGCCAAATCTCACCCTCTCCTTCAACAAATTTCTACGTTTCCTGTTTTCAAACACCATTACGCGCTTGTTCACGCTATTTGCATGGCTTAAGCTGCAAACAGACCTGTACAATAGTCCGAGGACATACAATGCTGCAACAAACGCTTGCGCTTGGCCAGATCGGCCATACTAGGTCACATGTTCCTGCATTTACGCACCATAGACAGAGCATGCGACTTCCCATGCGCCACACTACGTGCATGCGTTTGTTGCCCACTAGGCGCAAACACATGTGCGTTCGTGCCAGTGCATCCGGTGGGCCCCAGAAGCCTCAAGATGATACAAATATCATCACAAGAACATTAAAGCAGATGCTGGGCGTGTCTGTACTCTATTTAGCTGCGGTAAGGCTCTGCACACTGCCTCCTTGTTTGTTGTACGACCTTTGCCCCTCCCTGTTGTGTATCCTGCAACTCGACTGCTTAAAGTAGTTCGCTGTTTGGTAGATGGTCACACATTGACTTGCCTTATGTAGAAATCACGCATGCATGTGCAGTTTGGAGGTGCTGTGTTGCTTGATAAGATTCAAATCACCCATGTCCTATAACTGAACAGATGGTAAAGCAACACAACCTTTACCGTTCGGACCCTCTGTATGGTATATTTTATCCTCATTATGCAAGTGTGTGTGTGATTGCCTATTGGATGGTGCAACCTGGGGCACAAAATTACCACTTGAGTGCTCCAGTTGGACTTGCCAGCGACACTTGGGTCAGTGTTGAAATCAATCCACGCTTTGATGGCAGATCCAAGTAAAGCATCCACGTGGGGTTTTGCTACCTCTGTTGTCTTGTCACAGCGTTCACTGCACACAAAACACTTGTGCTGGCAAACCTAATAATGTCATTTCCGGCTCTCGAGTGTTGCTTCATGTTCTGCATACTGACTCTTCTTTTGGTCGTGCATGATATTCCTCTTTGCAAAACTAAGCAGCAACTCTGACATTACAGTGCATGCATGCTGCGTCTTCCAATTACGTTCTTTAAATGTTGATCTCGATCTGTAAATGTTGATCTCGATCTGTAAGTGTTGATCTCTGCAATATAGTTGTGGGTGGTAACCAAGTTCAAGATTTTATACCATGCTCTGCTGTCATGCTTATTCTGTGACTTCACTGTTTCTGCTGCTGCTGCTGCTGCTGTCATATACAGCTTGCTGCTGCTGTCTTCCATCACCGCATCACCAGCCCCATCATCCCGCCACTGCTGCCAGACATACACAACGTCATTCCCAGTGCTGCTGGCAGCGGCAGCAGCAGCAGTACTATACCGGACCCAGCGGCCACCCCAGGCAGGGAGCAGCTGCAGCAGATAGTCGACTCAGCAGCTGACAGGTACGTGCATTACTCCTTTTTATTTCTTTCGTCTTTTTTGCAACATCAGCCATTCCTGAGGCTAGCTCTGCTCAATATGAGAATGCAAATAGATGATGCGTCAATGCATTTGTTAGAAGCACAACCTAGCATTGTCATGGACGTGTTGATGTTTGGAGGCTCTCTAGTGCCGTCAGATCCTCACACACAGTCTGCCAGCAATATGCGTATGTTTTTTTTTAACATCTGGGTAGCTAATGCGCCAACATACAATCAGTATCTCATCAAAGCTACATGAATTGAGCTGATTTGCATAGAAGGATGTTCCACTGTGCACCAAGAGGTGTAGTACCGCTCAAGTAGCAGCAATACAGACTTTCAGCAAATATCGGTTCATGCTGTTGTGTTGGGTTCGTGACACGCAGGTCTGAAGGCTGGGCAGCCGAGCCATCTGCCAACATCCCCGCCACCACCACCAGCAGTAGCAGCAGCAGCAACAGCCAGTCTACTCACAAGTCCAAGGGTGTTATTCGTGCTGTGCTTCGTCCTCTTTGGACTGTGACTACCCTGCCTGTCAAGCTACTGGTGAGTTGTGCACTGCTGGTGTTACTTTCTTGTTACTTTTGTGTTATTCCTGTGTTAGTGACTTTCTTGTTACTTTTGTGTTATTCCTGTGTTAGTGACTGGTCCATTGGTCAAAGACAAAATATTCAAAGTGACCAGGCTCTTGCATATGGATGGTTTGTGCTGCTGCTTGTACAGGCATCTTTATGACTGACACATTCTTTTTAGAAGTAGTTGGTTCACAATGCCAGTCAGGACTTCTATACTGAAATGATCTAGCAAACACATTATTTTCTCACAAAATTAGCATTATTACCATCATCATCTGCTGCTGCTGCTGCTGCTGCTGTTGCTGCTGCTGCAGGACTTGGTGCTGTTCCCTGATGAAGAAATCGTCAGGTACACATACTGCTAGTTTGTGTGTCATAGTATATAGCGTGTTGTGTATACATGCTGTTCATACTAGATATCATATACACGTATATGTGTGTGCACTAGATATTATATACACGTATATGTGTGTGCACTAGATATTATATACACGTATATGTGTGTGCACTAGATATTATATACACGTATATGTGTTATGTGTATAGCATATTTTTTCCGGGTTGTGTGTATATGTGACATGTGTTTATGTGTGTGCTGATCCACAGGCCTTTGCCAGGGGAATCTCTTGCCAGTAGTGCTGCTAGGACTAGTAGCAGCAGCAGCAGCGCGTTTGTCAAGCCCAGCAAGGCTCCAACAACATCAGCAACAAAGATAGATGCTGCTGCTGCTGCTGCCACTGCTGCCACCGCTGCCAAGTTGAGTGAAGTGCAACCAGACTCGATGGAATCAGTCAATGTACGCAACCCAGTAACAACTGCTTTGACAGAGTCTGAGGCGGCTCTGCCTTCTCAGGTGGCAGCAGCAGCAACAGCAGCATCCCAGCTCTTGCTGCAGCAGCAGCAGCAGCAGTCGTCCCTGACTAACAATGCTGCTGCAACCATGGACGAATTTGAGGCTTCACTGCAGCAAGTTATGGCAGAAGTAGAGTCTTTGTTTGGTTCCAGCAGCAGCAGCAGCAGCAGCAGCAGTATTAACAAGGTGTCGACAACAGCAGCAGCAGCAGCAGTTCAAGAGGGGTTAGGTGTTCCATTGAGTCATGCTGTTGCTGCTGTTGCTGGCGCTGTGCTGCTGCATGCAGCAATGGCGGTGGCGGTACTGCGTTGGTACCAGAGTGTTACATCCGAAAGTGAGGAGACAACAGCCTCAAACGACCTTCTATTGCGTTTGTGACAGATGTGTTATAAATACAAACATTTCCATATGTATCATGCAATTGTGCAGCGATCTATAGCATAATGCATGCATACGAGTTTTAGCTGCTTGACTTAGTTTAGCTCGTCGCATTGAGCGTCATTTCTGTCAGTCGAGGGGTTGTAACATTGCTGCGTACGTTATATTGCAAATATAATACGAGTGAGTAAGGCTATGACTGTTTATTTCTTGTGCCTTGCCATCTGCGGCGGATGATGACAAGCAAGACATCAATAGTCAAAGCCTTACTCCTCACACTTATGAAGCAGCAAATACATGCTCAACAATTAATGCAATGCGCACCCAGCTGCTGCTGCTGCTGCTGCTGCTGTGATGTATGTGTGATGCAGAGGATTCCAAATGGCGCAAGCGTAACGAACTGTTATATAACAGTGCCAAGCGTCCAATACCCTGTTATACCTGGCCAGGGTTTATGCATTACTTGCCACAAGACCTGGCTCCAAGATACAGGTTCAGAACCAACAGCAGCAGCAGCAGCAATGCATTGGACAACGCAGAAGAGTTGACAACTGCTACTGCTGCTGCTGGGGGTACTGGCAGCAGCAGCAGCAGTGTTGGCAAGTCGGCAGCAGTGCTCTATGATACTGCATTGCTGCCTATACCCTGTTACACGTGGCCAGGGTTTGAACATGACATACCTGATGACATTGCGCCAAGATCTAGGGCGAGGGCCAGCAGCAGCAGCAGCAACGGCGGCAGCGGCAGCAGCAGTGTTGGAGGCAATGCAGGTGAGACTGATGAACCAGCTGTGAAAGCAACTGTTGCTGCTGCTGCTGCTGCTGCCCCGGTGGCAGCAGTCTCAGTGGCAGATGATGGCAGATCACATCATGATGATCAAGATTGTGATGATGATGATGATCAAGATGATCAGTGGTGCCTCAGTACTGCTGCTGCCATCGGACTGCTGCCAAAGAAACCTAAACCACCTGCACCCAGCAACAGCAACACTGCTGCTGGCAGCAGCAGCAGCAGCAGTGGTAGTGGCAGTACAAATAGCGACCCTGCTGCTGCTGCCGCTGCTGCTGGCAGCAGTGCAGTATCTGTAGATCCACCTCAGCAGAGTCCTGTTACTATCGCTGAGTCATTAGATCTACTATCAGAGGTGATGGAGGCAGATGCTGCTGCTGTCGCTGAGGAGACGCTGCTGCCACGAGCAGCAGATGATGAGAATGACAACAACAACAGTGACAATAACACTTGGCACCATAATACAGCATCAGATGTCGAGCAGCTGGGCAATGATAATGCAGCAGTGATGAAGATAGCTGATTCTGACTTTGGTGCTACAGATCATGCCAGCAATGAAGCTGTGGCAGCAGCAGCAGCAGCAGCAGCAGCAAAATCTGCTGGGGTGGATAAATGCACAGTGGAAAATGGCAATGCCCGTGCGACAGACGGCAGCAGTGTGATCAACAGCGCTGCTGCCGCTGCTGCTGCCAGGCCCTTGGCTGCATTTGAAGTTCTGCAGCCAGCTGTTTATCCTGTTGCATTCGGTGACCCAGATATTGCTGAAAATATGTATCAGATTGATGCCAGGTCAGCAAAACGCAGCGCTGCTGCTGCTGCTGCTGCTGCTGACAGCAGCGATGCAGTACCCAGCGCTGCTGCTGCTGCTGCTGCCAGCTCTGAGGGCGGCAGCAGCAGCAGTGATAGCTACCTGGCTGCTTATGAGGTCCTGCATCCAGCTGCTTATAACGAGTCATTTGGAGATCCAGATATTGCAGATAACATGTTACAAATGGATCTCAGATCAGCTGATCGTAGAGATAGCGACACACTTACTGCTGCTGCTGCTGGCAGCAGTGATGGTACAGCTGATGTTGCTGCACGAGAGCTGGAGTCCAAAAACAGCAGCAGCAGCAGCAGCAGTGACAAGTGGAATAGGGCTAAGAATCAGACCGTGTATGCTGCTGCAGATGAAGAGCCTGTTGTAGCAAGTGTCCCAAAACAAGCCAAGGTATCAGCTGTAAAGGCAGATTATTCCATCAAAGCGGCAGCAGCAGCAGCAGCAGCAGTGAATGGCAGCAGCAGCAGCAATGATACCAAGCTAAATGAGCTACTGGCAGTTCTAAGAGTTATTCTTGATCTTCCCAGTGAAGATTCCAAAACTTCACGCCCATCTTCACACCCCAGCCAGCAAACTTCACACCCATTTTCAGGGCGTGAAATTGCCACACGTGATATCGTGCTGCTGCTGTGCCGGGCGCTGCTGCTGCGTGGTGAAGATGGAGAGCAGCAGCTGCGGCGTGCATTGTCTATAATAGAAAGCAGCAGTAGCTTCTCTTTGCTGCTGCCGGTGGCCTTGGCCGGAGCAATGCAAGCATTGTTCAGACCAGTGGAATGGAACAGGTAATGCAGGGTTGTTTCATAACGTTAATAACACTTTTGCCAAAAATACCACTGAGCTTTCGGTTTTCTGATTGTATAATGTACAAGCTGTTTTCTGTATGTTTTAATTAGATATCTACCAATTGTGAGTTAGAGTCCCGGCATATTCTACAATGTGTGTTTATATGTGTGGCTCATACTCTTGATCATGCTGCTGCTGCTGCTGCTGCTGCTGCAGGCCTGGCAGCAGTCCCTCACTGCTGCTGCCGCTGCTGTCGGATGCATTGTCTCCTGCTGCTTACACCTCACTGCAGCAGCAGCTGATGATGAGGGGGTTGCTGGCTGAGCTGGACATACCTTGTCAGTTTGTAGACAATGCACAGCAGCAGCAGCAGCAGCAGGGCTCTGAGGAAGCTGCTGCTGCTGCTGCTGCTGTCAGCAGTGACAGCAATGATAAGGGCACTGCAGAGGAATTCATTGCTGTGGATCAATCAACAGCAGCAGCAACAGCAGTGATAGGACAAGATGCAACAGAAACTGCCAATGCAGTTGCCGCCGCCGCTGCTGCTGCTGCTGCTGCTGCTGACACCCATGCAGCATTTGACAGTAACGTGGACCTCAGTAACACGCAGCATGGCACAGATGCCATCCAGCCTGACGCTCTCAGGTCAGGTCCTGACAGCCTGAATACATCTCAGGCCCAGTCCAGGCTCATTCAGCAGCAGCAGCAACAGCAGCAGCAGCAGCAGCAGGTGGGGGAGGTGGTGAAGTCAGTACTTCATTCTTGGGAATCTGAAGCGGGTTGGACTACAGCTTACTGGGAGGGTCTCCTGCAGCAGCAGCAGCAGCAGCAGGGTGGTGGGGCAGATCAAATTTCCGGGGAGGAGGATTTCCCACCTAGTGGAGTGACAGCAGCAGCAGCAGCGGCGTTGGTGGTTGAGGCAGCGGTGGAGAACAGCAGTCCTGCCACTGATGCAGCAGGGCGCGCTGTGGTTCGTGATGCTGATGATCCTGATCGTGATTTTGATCGTGATCTTGATTGTGATGTTGGTCTTGATGCATCAGTATCTGTGCAGATTGAAAAGAGTGCTGGTGATGAGGCTGATCAAGAAGACATGTTGGCTGCTGCTGCTGCTGCTGCTGCTGCTGATGATGATGATGATGATCTTGAGGATCATGATGCTGTTGCTGATCATGATGAACAGCGCGACAGTGATCAGATCATTGATTGCATAGTCATGCAATGGGAAGATCATGATCATGACCAAGCACGTGATCAGGATGTTGGAGAGCAGCAGCAGCAGCAGCAGCAGGTCGATGCAGACAATGAGGTTGATTCATATGATGATCATTCTACCAGCCAAGCAGCTGACTGGTCATGGGTTGAAGGCAAGGATAGCAGCAGCAGCAGCAGCAGCTGTGAACCCAGCTACGCATCTGATCGCTGGTGGGAGACAGCTTTTGAGCTTCCTTTCAACAGTCTCAGAGATGAGCTTCACACTGAGGGGGACTGGTTCGTGCGCGAGAGCATCGAAAGCATCAATAACCCGCCCGGTGTTGCCGGGCTTATGGAGATGGAAAAGCGCGAACGTGAACAGCGCGAATATGTCCAGATGTGTGATGATCTGAACATGAAGTGGGAAACTGATGACGACAGCAAGCCAGCAACCACTGCTGCCAGCAGCAGCAGCAGTGCAGAAGCTTCATCAAGCAATGCAGCTGCTGCTGACTGGTTCGTTCCGAGTGATGGCTGGTTGTTTGGATCAAATGTAAGCTCAGATGTCAACACAGACTGGAAATGGATCTATAAGCCTAAGAAAAGTAAGAAGAATAAACGTAAAAACAAGCAAGCAAAGAGGCAGAAGGACCAGCGGCAGTGAACGGGGAGGTTGCAGCAGTTTGGTGCAGCTTTCAGCAGCAGCAGTCAATAGCAGCAGTTGACAGCGGTCAGTCTAACATATTCAACAATAGATGAGAGCTGACAGCTTCTTGTTTCATGGCACCAAGTTTGTAACATTGAGGAGGGCCTGTGGTCTTCTTTTGTGCGGTGTCGACTCTGTGGTGCCCTCTGCTGCTGCTGCTGCAGCGGCAAAGTTGTACAACAGTAGAGCTTCCTGTCAATTTCGCTGATAGGATCATCCGGCAAGGTTCATCAGCTGTGTGTTTGGAATTTGGTTGTTATAACATCAGCTTCTGTGTTATACTGTTGTTATTCTCCACACACAGTCAGTTTTCACAATACTATGACACCTTACTGTACAAAGTTGTTTTTTTTATGTGTCAGTACAGTGCTGCTGTGTGTCAGCTGCAGCATGAGCCACTGGCAGCAGCAGCAGCAGTAAGTGTGCCACTGTACAGCCACTATGCCAAGCATGTAGTGATTGATGCAGTGGCTGACAGATCACACAGACTGTATTTGGAGGCAACTGATGAATACTGGACAGTTTTATAACTATAATACTGCTTACCAGGTTCACAGGTTGTATTAGCGAAGATGGTCATGTGTAACAGTTGTTTGGTGTGGTATGTGCTGGCAATGTGTGCAGAATAGCAGGTTGATTTGATGCTGCTGGGTGAAACCAGGACTATGATTGAATATGTGTGTGTATATCATTCTTTGTACTACGACATGATGATGTAGAATGCAACAGTTGTATGCTGGGTGTATGCCATACTCATGTACAATAGCGTGCAGCATTATTGCAGATGTATTCTACTCCTGGGAGCTGTACCTGAAACATACTATGTAGTACATGTAAGGATATATGGTTAGTGATATTCTATAAAAGTGTAAGAAGGTTTTGTTCTTTGTGAATCATACATGTACCTGTTCTGGCATCGGCGTGGGCTTGGTTTAGGTTGTGTCAGATTCACAGTCGTCCGTATAAGATATGAGAGTATCAAGTGTTGTGTCTGGAATATCATCTTGGCTTTGAAGGTGTTGATCATCAAAGTTTGACCGATCTTGATCTATAGCTGTGCTGAAGATACTATGTACGGTACTTGTATGCGTGCTGATCGTTGTTACAATGTTTCTGCTTGTATCATACCAGCTGCATCGACTTATGCTCTGCAGCTTGTACTATAGTAATATTACTAGGACATACCCATCAGTACTATTCAGTTGACTGGGACCGGGGCAGTACTTGTCACGGCAGTACTGATTGATTTAGGAGGCCACCTCCCATGTAATAAGCCGCTTGTTGGCATCATCATCTGCTGCGGTGGCACCACTGGCAGATAACGTGTGGGACATTTGTGCCAGCATTTCGCTAGTAGTAGTAGACACACCCATTCCGGCCACGCTAACTATATTCATGTTACCTTCACGATGCGGTGATTCTCATAGGAGCAGCAATTGCTTTTCATACATCAGCATTGCTTTCACTTTGCTGCATGAGCCAAAATTTTCTTTCATAGCCATAATGATAGTGCCACTGACCTCATGCCCCAGCCATGAAGCAAACATCCAGACTAACATCCTGCATCGTCCATGTTTTGACCATGCCTAGCAACGCGTTTGAACCTTGAAAGTGTTCTATGTATAATCCATCCTGGTAACCCAGTGTTGGAACCCATACCAGGTATACCCCTGTCCTCTCAGAACGGCAACCTTCACATCAAGCACTTTGAATCTCCACACACGCACCCTGCGCTGTTCAACAAGCCTTGTTGAAGATCACTCACAATCACCTCACACAGACCAGCTGCACCAACAGGAACCTTGCATAGCATTGCCTAGAGTAAGCAAGGCAACAACAAACAAACAATTACTTAACAAGTAAGCCGGCTTCGGCCATACGGCGCCGGGGCAGTGGACTCTGAGGTGGAAGGCCTCTCCAACATGATGCAACTATGCGATGGATTGCCAACGGGCTTGCTTTGAAAAGGCAACAGCAAGTAAGCAGCATGAGACCAGCTGCTAACACGCCCATAATGCTCCAGAAACATCGTTAACACTAAGCACTTGAACGCAGCACTGCTTATAGTGTAAGTATATAAGAAACATAGCAAGTATGATAGCCGCAGATGCACCATTTATCTGTGGTAACGCAGTGATACCACACAGACTGACACACACAACCATGCAAGCAGTGTTAGCTGCGATACCAGCTGGATGTGCAAAACAAGTAAGACATCAAGTAGACACATCTCTGCTGAGCGTACCAGACCAAAGTAGGTTTCACAATCACAAAATCAGCGTACCAGATCAGAGTAGGTTTTACGTTCAGAAAATCAGCTGCAGCCGGCCGAAACACAGCATGTATATGCAAGGCAGTTCAGCCCCATGCAGCTACAAGACGCAGAGTCTGTCAGAACGTCCACCAAGTAGTAAATAAGCACCTCACAATCCACGTGAACACCCAAAAAGCAGCAGTACAAACGTCCAGTACAACGATCTCAATAGCACTTGAAGCCACCTAGCCGTGCTTGATGCTCTGAAGTTGATTGTATGTGTATATGATTGGTCTAAGGCACCACCAGGGAAGCTAGCAAGCAGGTTTAGGTCGCAAACATACACAATTTCAGCAATACCTCTGAATCAACCAGTATCATATTGATTGAAAAGCTTAGCCCTGAGCAAGCATGAGCCAGCAAACAAGTAACATCAGCTGCTGACAGTTTCAATGCTATGCAGTTGCAGCCCAACAGCCACCGATCATGTACTGAGTTGTAATCAGGAAGCAAACAGCAACCAAAAACTACCATGATGAACATAAACAACATATGAGTATAGAAGAAGCAAGCAGCTCAAGGCCGATGCATAGCAATGCAATGTAATGTTGTCACAGACAGACAGCCTGCCAGTCCTGCACCCGGAAAAGGACCTTCACCACTCACAAACCAACATCGCAAAGATGTTCACAGAATTGAACTTGCAATCAGCAACTAGACAACAGATGCAGCCTCACAGCACAATAATGGTTGCACCCTTGCACAGCAGGAGCCCCTGGTTGACTCCAGACGCTCGCGCAAGGATACTGTGCGCTCCGAGCAATTCTGCTTTGCAGTAAAACTGTTACTTGCTACCAGAAAATGAATGAGTGAAATACTAATGACAAATTGGCTCGTACAGTGCATAGTAAAATTGCAAGCTCTCCAAGATCCTGTTGACATGTGGGCGTTGGGTACCACAGCATTTGAATCTGCTAACCTAGAAGTCTGCCAATGGCCCTAACACAAAAGTAGGGAAAGCACTACACCTAATGCCACCAAGGTCGAAACAGGTCTGACAGGTACAGGAGCACGGGCTGTGTTACTGACTGTAAGCTGTGGTGGGCCAGTTGCACTTGACCCAGCTACAGCAGTAGCGTTATGTTTGCTGCTGTATACGGGTAGTAGACCCTTTTTGCTGCCATTGATTCCAATAGCTGGCGTGTCGCTGTCGGCGCTGTAGACAAGCTCCGCTTGCTGCACTTCTTCACAACACACCTTGTAGTTGAACAACAGGCTATAGTCTGCAGGAACAACATCTGCACACTCTGCTGCAGCTGAAGGCAGAGTCCTGCAGCTTAGTCCGTTTGTGATCAAATCAGATAAGATGCCGTTATATGAAGGGTCTTGTTCAGAGCCTGCCAGTGAGATATTGAAGATGCTTTCACTGACACAAACAAGTTGACTGCCAGGGCATTCAGCTGATAACTGTCTGCAGCCAAAGCAGTGCTTGACATCTTCGAGTTTCACAGCAGAGGGTGGCGGAACTGCTGTCTCTGCGACAGGGGTGTTTGCTGCACGTGAAGGCGTGGAGGCATTGTTTGCGCTTGAGAGTGGTTTGGTGGAGGTGACGGTGTTTGGACTGACCAATGCTGCCTGTAGAGCTGCGAGGTAATGCTGACTCTGGTTGAGCAAGCTCTGCTGGTCGCTTTGGCCCCTGTTGATACATGTTAAGGACACAGAACAGTAGAAGCGATGACAAGGAGCCCAACAACAGAAGGAGCGCTGCATCGGCTTCCAAACGGAGTATGCAGGGGTTGTCGTCGTTGAGTTGATCTGAGAGCAGGCACGCTGACTTACCTGACAGTGGGTGGGATTTGCTGCGTATAGCATTGCGCGACTAGATGAGCGACGATGATCCACCACAGGGAGTTACGCATATCGTGCCGTCGATGCTTGATTTTACTTGCTGGAGGAGGGCAAGCAGTCTAGGGTGAACTCTTCACCAGTTGAACTGGCTTTACTGATATACTGGCATCTTGCCTATTGCAACAGATTGCTATGCTAGTGCTGAAAGTCTCAACGGTTCTGGTCGCCCTACATGATTGACGATGCTGGCCTACATCTTGTGTTTGAGCGGTTCACGTACAGTTCTGTTTTATTCTGGGCCTAGTTCAGGACCTTAGTAATGTGCCACTGTGGCACTCGCCCGCGGTTTCAGCGCTGTATGCCACAGTCCATACACCTGCCGGGCCGCATGCTGCCGCACAAAGGCCCTGAATGTCGACGGACCTATCTTTGTGTGCAGCAGCAGCTGGCAGGTTCGTTCCTGCAGCCTCGCATTAACCCAATTTGTCAAGTTTAGCCCTGACAGGGTCCTCAACCCCTGACGCCGCGGCCAGGTGGTCACCGAGGCTGCCTCGACCCATCTTTTATAATCGTAGAGGATTTTGACCCCTGGCTTGTGAAATGCAGAGGCCTCTGCGAGGCTGTCGATCGCTGTGTTGTCAACCCAGTGTCAACGACCTAGTGCAGCCTGCACCAGGCTGGTTTGTCTCAAACTTCATAGTCCTGGCATGCACAGAATTTTCCTCGTGGCAGCAGCCACTACACCGTATTGAGGCATCGGCTTGGCGGGCTGGTCGAGCTGCAGTGCACACCATGTCCTGCAGCAGGACTCCTGCTACAAGTCTCAGATATCTACAAGTACCGTACTGCCAGTACGGTACCAGTACTGCAACCATGCCCTGAAGATCATCTCAAGGTGATGACGATGATGAGTTTGTCACCAAGATTTTGCTGGGGGCCAGTGCCATTGAGGCGGGACAGAGTACTTCCAAGGGTTCCAGAACAGCCAACATCATCACTAGTACGGTGAAATCCGACACCCCAACAGATGCACTGCAAAACAGCTGCCACTGCCTGCCTGCATTCATTGCAAACCTGCCCCGAAACAGTATCAACCTGGCGCAAGAGGGGACTTCCCGGCTGCTGCAGCTGCCCAGCCTGCATCCCCACCCCCATGCATCATTCCCGTCAAGTCATGCCTGCCATGTTGCAGCAGCAGCTCCTGATGATCCATGAGGTGGCTGGATGTGTGGTGTGTCATGTGTGTGAGAGATCCAAACACAAGCAAGTGCAGGACCACAATGTACGCAAACGTAAGCAGGCGGGCTGCAGGTGATTGATACACCAGGCTGCCCACACTGTACATCGCTTTATCAGCTACGCTCATCTGCTTGCGCTTTTGCTCTTGCTGCTGCCCCTGCAAACACACCAAGGCACCAGCACAGATGGACCAGAAAGATCACATGACATTGTAGCAATGAATAAGCCAGTAGCCCTTGTCGTTTCTTCCTGACCCAATTGATTCCATAAACATCATTGAAGATACGTGAAGATAACATGGTCAGAAGAAAGCAAGGACTGCAGAATTACATACCTGTGAGCTCCTGTGCAAGACTCGCACAGAAAAGCTCAGCCATGATATGGTCAAAGCGGCAAGGTATAACACCATAGTGGACGATGGCCATGATGAGCTACATAGTATCCTTGCACACTGCATCAGGCCTACCTGGAACTGCTTGAATGGGTTGATTCCCTCTTCATACATCTGACTGTACTTGCCAACCACCTCAGCACCCGACTCAACATCAACACCAGCACCACCTGCTGCTACTGATGTAGTCCGTGCTGCTGCCACCTGCTGCCTGTAGCCCCCAACGTACCTTAGCCGCTCAATCAGTGCAACGTTGTCTGCTCGAGCTGCAGCTAGCTGCTGCTGCGCTGCTTGAAGCTCTGCTGATGTGTTTGCTAGCTGCACCTCCAAATCCTGCACCCGCTGCCTGAGTCTATCCCTTTGCCCTACCAACACACGAAGCATTTGATTATCACCACCAACATCATCAGCAAGGGGGCCTGCCGCACTGTATGCGGTATCCAGGGGACCAGCTGCTGTTGCCCCTGATGCTGATGTACTGGTGCTGCTGTTCAACGCCCCAGGTGCTGCTGCTGCTGCTGCTGTTGAGGCCTGTCTGACTGCGAGTAGGTCCTCTTCCAGTCTACTGATCAGATCCTGCTTCTGCTGCACCTGATCTTGAAGATCTGACACCTGGCGGTGTAGCACAAAGAGCATTACAGCAATGGATTGAAGTGTGTTGCTATTCATCAAACCTGCCTGATGCACTGATGGACATGTCCTTATACATAGTGATATAACAGAACAGACCCTCTTAAGGCCGCCAGAGGACTGCACTGCAGCATTGTTGATCATGTGGTTTTGGTAAGCAAGGCCAGCGCTCCAAACTAGCTGCATCATCATCTATGATGGCATCATCACCAATATCCTACAAACCTGCTCCTTGGAGGACTCCAGTTCTTGGCTTGCTTCTGCTACTGCCAACCTGGCCATAGTAACCTCATGCTCAAGCTTCCTGTTCTTTGCCAGCAGCAACTTTTCAAGACTCAGGCCCGAGACAACACTACTGCCACCAGCAGCCGCTTCAACGGCATCACCTGCTGCTGCTGCTGCTAATGCAGCAGCATTCTGCTCAGGCTCAGCAGTGCTGTGTGAGTTGATAGCAAGATCTTCCAGACTGCCGTAGCCCACTGCCTGTAGTGCTCGTACTTGCTGCTGTAGTTCCTGCAGTTGTGCTGTGCTGGGTCGCGACTGGAGCTCTCTTTGCAGCTGATCATTAGCTGCCTGTTGAGCAGATAGCTCATCCTGGAGAGCAGAGTACCTGCAGAGATAGTCAAGTAAAGGGAAAAAATGGTGTACAAGCTTACCGGACCAATATGAGCACGTTGTGTCGGCAAGGTCTTGACCTTGTTCTATTGCTGTGTACCGGTGAATGCATTGAGAGGCTGTCAACTATGATATGACATCAATTCTATATTCAATTCCTGCTGCATACTGCACTCTACACTAAGAAACCAAGCAACCAGCAATGACAGCTGCATACCTGTCTTCCCATTGCGCCTGTGTCTCATGCTGCTGCTGCTTTACTGCTGCCAACTCCTGCCGTAATCTTGCAGACATCTCCCTCTGACTGTCCAACTCCTGCCGCAGAGTCTCTTCAACACTACCAATGCTACTGCTGCCGCCTTGTGCTGCTGCTGCTGCTTCCTGCCTGCTGTTCTCAAGCTTTGCCTGCAGGTTGTCTTTCTGAGCTTCAAGGGCTACCAGTCGGGCTTGTACTGCTTCCAACTCAGCAGCAGCAAGTTCAACTTCTTCCTGCATGGTAGACGCGACGGACCACATCTATCACGCGTGCGGAGACCTCTGCTTCTGTGACTGGCATATGCTGTTGTAGTCCCTTGCACTACGCATGCAAAACTTGCTGGCAGGGCATACTGAGGCCCTCTTAACAGCAGCATCTGACAGCCACAACTGTCAACCTCAGCTGGTCCACTATTGCTCATATGCATCGTTCTGAAGCTGGAAGGGACAAACAGCATTCCATCAATCAGCTCATACCTGTCGACCCACTACCACTTCTTCTCTGCTTGACTGCAGCTCAAAGAGCTGGTTCTGTGCTGCAGCATACAGCCGCTTCATGGCCTCCAGGCTGCTCTGTGCTGATGTCAGCATCTCAGTAAGCTCAGACTCCCGGGCCTGCATCCGCTGAAGTACTGCTGCATCAGCCTCTGCTGCTGCCTGCTTGCGAGCATCCTGCAACTCTTGATCTTTGGCTTCAAGGGCAGTGGTCAGCTCACGTATCGCCTCTTCCTGCACTCAACATCAAGAAGTAGCCACAGCAGCTGACATATACACACACCCGCCTCTAGGCACTAGAATACGTTTGGTGCATGATAGTATCCAGCTGTGACTAGTTGCATGGCATGCTGCTCCTGTGGTCACAACGAGTCCAGACCATAGAACGCTCATGTACTGGTTTCCTGCAGCAGTACCGACCTCAACACAGTCCACCATATACAGCTATGTCAACAGGGCTGCAGAATAATCCTTACCTGCTTGCGTATCCTGAGGTCCTGATTCTTGATGGCCTTGCTCTCTGCTTTGTACTCAGCAAGCTCTGCTGTTACCTTCTGTAGCTGAGTGGTGAGTGCTGCTAGCTGGGTCTCAGAGTCCAGGGCTGTGGCTAGTGCATGAGCCGGATCAGGTGCCTGCAGGCATTGACTGCATATGCAGGTAAGACTGGCATGCAATAGGGCAACAGGCATACAAAGGAATTCGGGGATGTTTGCATCTTCTCGCTCCACTGAGGTATCCTTGCACAGCCCAACTGCCAATGCATGTACTTGGCTTACAGTGCTATCCAGCTGTGTGGTGTTGTAGGATGCTGCATGTACAGTATGCAGGCTGCTCGGCTCGCAAACAGGTCTGTGGCAACTGCTTGAGCAAGGAAAGATGCTCTAAAAGAGTGCAAAACATTCTAGTTTGCCGACTGTCCATTTGAGGTGGCAGCTGCATGTGTTGCAGTGATAAGGTTTGTACATCCTGCACTGCGAGTGTTGGCACAAATTGGCATCATGCAGTCACGTGTAATGATCGCCATTGCTATTAGAAGCAGTACCCAGCTGGTAGTGTACCTCTACTAGTTGTTCATAGAGCTCCAAGAATGCCCCTTCCCCATGTTTGGCTCTTCTTGTCAGAGCATCTATCTCTTCCTGGTACTGCTTCAGAAGATTCCCTGCTGCAGCAGCATAATCCGAGTCTGCTTGTTTGCTGCTATTGCGCTTGAACTCTCTGGTAGCGTCTGCAAGCTTCTTGCGGTTTGATGTTGATTGCTCTTGAAGGCTCGCAACCTTGAGCCCAACCTGCTCAGGAGCAGACAGCGCATAATGCCATACTCGTTTGCATACACCAGGAAGTGGCAGGTACGAGGGAGTGGACATAGCACATGCTAATGATGTATGTTAATGAAGACTGGTTAAAAAGCAGGACGCAGGTTGCTGCCTTGCTTGCATGCTAGGAAGTTGACTCTGCAGCAGAAGCACGACTGTTGCTGCAGTCACACGCAATACAGCTTCATTGCAATCTCATTGAGAGTGCGTGGGAAGCTTTGCACAACAAGCAGGGCGTCAGCGAGTACTGCTGTGTTGGCAGCATGGTAACTGGGTTGGAGGTAGCATGGGGCTGGGACCGGCCTTGCCAGGCAGCTGATAATACACACCTCGTCGAGCTTGGAACGTTTTGCATCCAAGTCAAACTCCTTCCAGTAGGTAAAGATAGCTGACAATGAAAGAGCAATATCAGGAACAGTTGTCTGTAGTGAAGCCATTGATTGTCTGCTGCTACGCATGTGTCAGCTTAAAAGGGTTCTCCGTACAAGCTTGAGATGCAGCATAAACCACCAGCAAACGATGCTACTGGGGTCGGTCTAACCGGCCTTGGCTGGGTGAGTGCATACACCCAGCTATGCTATTTAATGCAAGGAGTGACAGACGCATCACAATTCAAGAACATAATGAAAACGTATCAAGAGTCTTATGCTACAGTTTTCAAGGTGTCCTCGGCCTAGACAGAGCTGCATATTGCTTTCGTGTTTAGTAACCACCGCCCACTCAACTGTCAACAGACATTCTCAAGCTCCATTCGAACCACATTCAATACGTAACACCATGATCCAGCATCGAAGTTGCTGGTCGGCACCTATCACGAATGCTCAAAGTTCTCCTGACGCATCAGCTGCTGGGAACAGTGTAGTGGGTGTTGTCCTTCAAAAGCTGATAGAGATCAATCTGAAGTAGTAACTGCAACTCTTCTCTACCAACCTTTGCGGGCTCGTGACCCCACGTGGGTGGAAGTGTCCAGAGCGATTGCTGTTGTCACCCTTCACAACGACGGCTGTGCTGCCGGCACCAGCTGACTACTGCCAGTTCATGCCTTTTTCACCTTTTTGTACCCGTTTGCGCACTGGTCATAGCAGCAACGCATGATGCGGGGGACCAGGGTGTTACACAGCCTCAGCAGAGTACTTGCTGGTCAAAACAGCTGCGGAGCCCATATAGTGTCAGAGGCAGCAAGAACAGCAGTATGCTGTGCTGGTACACTTTGTGCATCTCACGCGCAGCTATGGAGCAGCCAATTGCAGCGGCATGCAGGTGCGCGGACAATGCACAACCCTCGCTACTGCATGTGTTGCTTGGCCTGTGGACCAACCATGATGCTGCAAGTCTGTGTGGTTTCTGCTGTCACTGGAAGTGTTTGATGCATCTTGCTGCAGGCAGCAATTTCACCTGGGGTTTACCACCACACCACCACATACATACCAGCTCAGGTACGAGTGCTATCGGCCGCGCACAACAGCTGCACCAGACATCTACTGCTGACATGCCCTCTCACATCTACTGATTACAATCAACTGCAATGGTAACAAGTACAAATATTAATAAGCACTTCTACCACAAGCTTCTTTGAGCATTCCTGGCAGCGTCAGCAGTAACACGGCCATGTTGTCCCGCATCGAGCGGCTTCATCCCCCTGCTGACTTGGTAGCTACAGCTCAACGCAGCAGATGCATACCCGGACCTGCTGCCCCACACTCTCTTTTTTGCTCTGTCTCTTTCTTTCCAGCCTCACAAGCACAGGCCAAGCCGCAGGACTACTATGACATCCTGGGCGTTACCAAGAGTGCCAGTGACCAGGACATCAAGAAAGCGTATTATAAACTAGCAAAGCAGTATCATCCAGACACTAACAAGGTACCACAGGCACTGCAAGTGAAACCAAGACATGAACAGGCCTGCAGGTGTTGGCAGCAAGGGTGTTGTGCATGGCCAGCAGCAATGTCACTATTGATTGTTCGAACAGTCTTGCGTAGTTGTCTAGCAGCAGTTGGTTGCCTGACTGTGCTGCCGCTATTCTCTTTCGTCATTGTGATAAGTTTGTAACATTTTCGAACCTTTGTGTGCACATTTCTGCATGTTGCTGTCTTTCAGGACAACCCAGATGCCGCCAAGAGGTTTCAAGAAGTCTCCAAAGCATATGAGACTCTTAGAGATCCTGAAAAGCGCCGAATGTACGACCAAATAGGCCGTGAAGGCATGGATAGAATGGAGACAGAAGGGGGCATGGGTGGTCCAGGAGCTGGGTTCGGGGCAGCAGGGTTTGGTGGCTTTGCTGGTGGCTCACCCTTCAATGTGCAGGACATCTTTGAGCAGTTCTTCAGGAGTGATCCTGGGTTTGGGCAGTTCTTCTCTGGAGGCATGTTTGTAGAGAGTAACATGCGGCTTACTTTCATGGTGAGCAACAGAAAAGGCTCAGCTGCAGGGCTGGGGGCTATGACCATAGCAGGGTGAAACAAGAAGCTGCCAGTGCTGTTGAAACAGTTTACTAAATATAGTATAACTGCATCGCAAAGCAAGCAGCAAGTAAATCAGACTCAAACAGCATGCAGGCAGACCCTTAAGGCAAACAAGTCGCGGCCTTTCGCTTGTGCTGGCTCTCTATGCAAGTAGATTGTCTGTGTTACAGCAGTGACACTAGCAGCATGGTACAGGTCCTTCAATGCTGCTGCTGCCGCTTGTCGAGTGGCTTGTTGCTGATGCTGGCAATGCAGGAAGCAGCACACGGCGCCAAGAAGAAGGTGGACTTGTCCAGGGTTGTTGGTATGCAGATGCCACCGGTAGAGATTGAGATCCCTCCTGGCATTGACCATGGCCAACAAATCCAGGTGACCTGTCACTAGCATAGGTGCACACGGCAAATAACACTTCATTGATAGCTGCTATCTGGACAAGAGTTATGTCTCATGTAGCCGCAAAGTTGGCGTCTCAGGTGGTGCAGATACATCTGCTGCATGTAGCAGAAAAACTGTTTGCGACTCATTGCACTTGAAAACAGATCATGTGCAGAGTGAGTTTCTGTGCTGCATTTCTGCTGTTTTCTCAGGTGGCAGCTCCTCTAGGTCCTAACCCCAACCAGCGGATTAATGTACTGTTGAGCATAGAGGTTGAGCCACATGTCAAGTTCAAGCGCCAGGGGTTGGATGTGCTCTACACGCTGGTGCTCAAGCTGCATGAAGCACTTCTTGGCACGTGAGTATGTTATGAGATCTGCCATAGCATGAGTTGGCATCAACAGCAGAGCTTTGCTAGTGACCTCAGCTTGCCTGATCAATGGATCACAGGCCCAGGTCACTCGCATTGATTGCCTCTCAGTACCGCTCCCTGATACCAGCCTAGTATGTATGTTGATGCTGGTGTCAAGGCAGGGTGGTCATCACGGCAGTGTGTTATGCAGCAATACAACAAAGAAGCGGCTGCCATGTCACTGTTCAAACTTGTAGAACGGTGACGGTACCGACCATTGACGGTTCCTCTGAGCTGGTTGTGCCGCCTTTGACCATGGGCAATGACATATTACGCATGAGGGAGAAGGGCATAAGGGACCCCAGGGGCCGGGCAAGAGGCGACCAACTGGTGTCTGTCAGGTATGCGGCTTATCTGAGACAATAGCATTTACTGATGTGAGAAGAAAGCAAAACTCGGCTTGTGCAGCAAAGTGAATGCAATGACAATATGAATAGACTGAACACGCTGCTTCTAAGGAGCCGCCACCCAGAGAAGTGCTGAGACATGTTGTAGCTGCTGAGCACTAGAAGGGTGCCAATGCCGCACGGTGAGCCTTGCCAGCTGCTATTGCGTTGGTATAAGCCTTGAAGTTCTTGCAAGCACAGCTGTGGCGTTTGGTGACATTGAGTTTTGATGGTGTGAATCCATTTCTGGCTCCAGAGCCAGACTGACCATCTGTTGCTGATCACTGACCAATATCATATACCGTTGTGATTACATGATGTGTGCCCAATCCACCTGGTAGCCGTGTTGCTGTTGGTTGCCAACTTGACTTGCTCAGACTAGCATGACCGTCATGGCGTGTAACTACCACTGACGTCACCACTCACTGAGCAAGCGGCGACTTCAAGTTGCTTCGGAGGCCTTGTAATCAAACAAACAAACTTCCGAAGTGACTTCTGAAGTCAACTAAACCGTTTGGGCCAAAGTCACTTCAGTTGATTTGCTGTAATAACTTATATATGATAGTATCACCGTGCAGTGCTTTACGGCCACAGCCTTTGCTGTAGCTGAACCGATCCTGAGGTGATTAGCAGTGGTAGTTACCGTCAGTCAGTCGGACTGGCCAGGACCGTTGCGTTCAACAAGTTGCCACGATGTCTCAGGAGCCTTGTACCGGGTACCATCAGGCTGCAGGTTAGCTGAGCCCAGTGGGTGGCAGGCCGTCCGATGATTGAGTCACTGACATCAGCGACTCAACTTGCACTGCTAGTGCAGCTTCACGGTGACCTAAGACTGAGTCCAGCGGGACCGTACTAATACGATACCACTTATCAACTTGTAGAATTCCGAAGGTGACCTGGAAGTTGAAGCGGCTGAATACCATTCAACATCTGTAAGAAACATGGAAGCACACACAAAGCATTGCATATACATAAAGAGGAGAGAACATGGTTATGCATCATGCAACGTCTGTACCACAGATCCACTCAGACAGCCATCATGTCAGCACTGCTAACATAGCATGCAAGATGCTTACAAAAGTTGAGTAAGACTTTTAGTCTTACTGCACATGGTGACTGGGCCACCACCACATTGAGATGATCAACTTGCCTTTGGCGAACACTCCTATACAACTAGTTTCTAAACACTTGTGGTGCACCGCTAGTCGCAGCATGACAGATGCACATCGAGTTGCGCCACTGCTGTGACGATCACACTCAATTGAAGCTGCGCAGATCACAGAGGACTCTTGAAAATACAACCGGCTGCAACTATTCAGCTTTGGTTCCTCTCACAATACTGCTGCTGCTGCTGGTGCTGCATACATCACATTGGATGGTGTTAGAGATGTAGGTGTCCCATCCACAGGACAGTGCTGGCATTGCGCAAGAACTTACAAATCCCACACATTCTCACTGGGGCGACATGTGACAACGGCGTCATAATCCAATTTTACAAATGCCATACACAGTGCAGCACTGATGTAAATGGAAGCACATGGGGATGCATCCTGCACAATGGTTGCATCATAGTATGGCTGCACATATGCATTCAATTATTTCTAAAGCATCCAAGGCGAAGAGGGTAACCCCTGTCAACAACTACTGATGGATACCTTGGACCTGTTGGTGCACCACATATGGCACACAACAGTAGTATGTGGCGACCCAGATAACTCCACAGAGCAACTCGAGCACTGCCCCAATGCAGGAAAATACAGTTGTTACACTAGTGGCAAGAGAGATGCCTGACAGGCTGCATGCCTCACACAGCTGCCAGTCCTATGGCGCTTGCCTTGAAATGTCAAAAGCACTGCAATTACTCCCGGCTGCTGAAGCGTGATACTGTTACTGCTCTTGCCAGAAAACCAGCCTTCGTGCAGAGCAGGCAATCCGCTGCCTTGGATAGTCACAGCCCTGGACACATCAAGCTTACAGACTTGCCAGTCACAAGCCTGTGCGCCGCGAGGCACGTCCACCTGGTATCCTGCCCTTGCCAAGACACTTCTCAAGATGATAGGCAAACCTGCCTGCTTGCGACTTGCGGCCACAGTTCATACAGATTATCAAATCGGTAGCCGTTCCTGGGTGCACTTGACCAAAGACATCTGTAGCTCCCTTGACACCTGGTAGTGGGTCCAAAGGTCTCGGATGCTGTGGAGCTGCAGCAACAGGCTGAGGGGCGAGGGTCCCTGTTTTACACTCTCTGTGAACCTCCACTGCTACATCAAGGCACAGTTCCTCCAATATGTCCGCATAAGCAGCCACAGTCATTGAAGCTATGGACTGGGGATCCTGCAGCAGGCCCGAGAGCCATTGTGTATGGCTGATGCGCCTTTGAATGGCCTCGTCCTCCGTGACAGACGTCTTCTTACTCATAAGAACAAGCTGTTTTTCATACTACACTCTCTTGGACTTTACAGTTGGGAGAATGCTACCAAGTTCGCGCGGGCAGCAGACCCCACGAGCAACAACCCGGCAATGAACGGTGTGTCGGCGGTGCTCTTGCATACCGAACACTTCAATGATGCCTGCAGCTCAAGCAGTGCAGTCTGCGCTGCGTATTGCCTGTTGGTGTGACATCAGTAAAGCAACTGGCAACGAGCCCTATGTTCAGCTACCGTAGCACACAGGTGCAGCAAGCAGGTGTTCTGATACAGAAGTATGCCAATCAGCTTGTACAACCCTATACATAACGTCCAGGGATGAGGCTGCACCTCGCAGAAGGTACAGGTAGCTTGTTACAACTTAATGATTAACATGCCATAGCAATGTTGCTAGCGCTACTAGCGGCAGGGTGATAAGCTGGGTGGCTCCTGTGGTATATAGATGAAATTGTGGTATGCTACAGTAGCACAACAACCATGCACGACAGGATTAATACACATGAGAGGACTAGCCTAGCTACAGCACACCAGGCTGAGATCAGCTTCTGGCCACGTACAGTCACTCGCATATTATCAGGCAGAAACGAGCTGTTATTGCTGTCCACTAACAGATAACATCTACATTGGCAGACTGCTGGATCATCACAATATACAGCTGCTACCTTCAAGCAGTGCACTGCCAAGTTGGGTGACAGCCAAGACAGTGTACTGCTGTTGCGGGCCACACCCCAAGATTCAGATGGTTGTCTTAGACACACCAAGCAGCATTTCACGTTGCCAGTGGTCTAGGGCCCACTAGGTCAGCGCTACTGCTGCCTCTGCTGCTGCTACCTGCTGTTGGCCACTTGAAAGACTCCCTAACAGTGGGGCCAAACCTGGGCTGAAGCAAGCTGCTGCTGATGGGGTTGGGCAGCATCCCCACTGCTCCGCTGTAGCTGATGCCAGTGCCACCTGATGCTGTGTCAGCAGTGTCCCCTGCTGCGACCCGTGACCTGATCTCAGCAATGATCTCAAGTGACAGTGATCCCTGATCATCAGCAGCCTCCAGCCAGTGACTGGGGGCACACGCAATTTTACACTTCCTGATCCCAGATGCTGGTGCGTGAATGATCATGCCCTGAGTGTTCACAATGGCTGGCACAAAGCTATACCCTGACTTTGACATGATGAATATATCTGCTGTCCACATCTGGTGCCAGGTCCACAGCAGGTCTGAGTCAGTCATGAGGGTGAGGTTGGGCACCTCTCTCCTGACCCTCATGAGGTCCTCATGTTCTCGAGGTGTGTTGGCGGCCTCAGTGAACCACTCAACACTGTAGTCCTGCTGTAGAGAATCAAGCTCCTGCAGTGGCAGAGGAGCGGAGAAGAGAGGATGAGCGGGCAGGCGTAGGGTAGTTGAAGGTAGTTGAAGAGGCAGCACTCATCACCCCAAAGAACACACCATCATGATCATCAGGTGGCGAGGGTGGAGATTGTCAGATAAAACCCTCAAGAGAGGGTAGAGAGGCAACAGCAGATGTTACGAAAGACCAGTATCTGGTCACACATGTCTGTGACAGCTGCTGGAGGGATTCTGTGCAGGCTTGTACTTCATCTAGGCTGTGCTCAGCAGGCTGCTGTTGCATTTGCTGCTGCTTTTGCTGCTGCTGCTGCTGCTGCGTCTCATGTCAAATGCTCCCTTCTCCCCACCTTGATAATGTTGTTGACCAGGTTGATGTAGTATTGTGCTGGCAGTTCTCTTGCTGCTGATGCTGTTGCCAGGTCACCGCGTCTCATATGAACAACAATGCGTATGCTGCGACCACCATGTAACAACCAAGAAGAGCCACCAGGACTGCCAAGTTGTATCTGAAAGGAACAGCAGCAGCAGCAGCAACAGCAGCATGCAGGTAAACAATACGTATGTCACTGGCACAGGCTTCTAACAGCAGTATGTCACAGCTGTTGCAGCTCGTCAACTTGATACAGCCTACCTGCTGTCTTTCCTTTGAATTGTGTCAGTAGCTGCATCCAGGCGGTAGCAGCATTGATGAATGCATGTAATAAAGTCTCCATGACACAAGACACACAATCAAAAGGTCGTTCTGTGTCAAGACATCAGGAGATCTTTCACTGACAGCTGCTTGTGGTCCATCAGGGCTCATCATCAATCAGCTCAACTCTCTGTGGTCCCCACCTTGACTCTGTCTGGCCCCTTGTATGTCTTGGGCCGCCACTGAGGCACGTGGTAGAAGATGTCCGGACAGGCAGATATGAACTCATCAACAAGCTCCAGTTGCAGCAGTGTTGGGGTCTTGGTGCGCAGTGATGACAAAGCAACTCTAGCCAGAACCTCCCAGCTGCCACGGGGAAGGTAGTGTCTGTGCCAGCTGCTGACATTGAGGCCTGTGGCTGTTGCTGTTGTTGTGGAGGGTAAAGACACGTGCCGAGAGATGCGCTCAACTTTGTGAAGGTCGGCCGGAGCCAGGCTGCTGCAGCTGGCATTTCGCCAGTGGGGCGGGCCACCTATGTGGCCAATACACTCCAGAGCTGAGTGATGGTAAGGCAGCTCCAGTGCGTGAGCAATAGCATACACTCCCATCATCCGTGCTGTTTGACTGCCAAGGCCATCCTTGGTTTTGAGTCCATATGTGATTGCCATATGCTGTTTGACCCATGGATGGTTGAATATGGGGTACTTGGGACAGCCATAAGGTGTCTTGATGATGATATTGCCTGTTTCATTCGCGGGTAGTGACTTCAAAGAGGATACCTGCAGGGTTATCACAGCTAGCAAGGCTCGGGTTTGTAATAACACAGGTGCTGCTGCTGCCATTGTACTCTAGCTGCTGCTGAGCTAGTAATACTGCTGCATGGCTGCAACCACACTTGAATCATCACTGAAAAGAAGTACATAACGTAATTGTGCTTATACCTGCGACTCCACCAGCACGAGACCCACAATCCAGATAGTCCAAGTCAACTGCTGCTTGCACGTGCCTTGCAACATATCCTGATGCAAGCACGGTCAATCACGACCATCATCGGGCAAACTGCATGATACAAGATCTCTGGGTACAGCTGTGCGTGCTACGTTTTCGAGTCGAGAGTCGCACAAGCGGACTCGGCTCTGAAAGAGTCGGAAATCAAGGTCAAGCGCGATGCAAAGCATTCAAGAGCTTTATTCACCAAAATAGGGCACTGTCTACTTTGTATTTTGACTTCACTCTACTTCCTTCAAAGTAGTAATCAACTGCTGTACCGCTACAGTCCGTGCTAACATGGATAACGTGCGGCATAACCAGTACAGCGCACACATCGACAGACGTATTGAAAACGTTATGCTGGCACACCTGGATCATGATGTTCAGGGTCGTAATGCCCCTGGTTGATGACAAGTTTCGCATTGGGCGTCTGCTGATTGGCAAGAAGTTTTCTCAAGCAACTGAGCAAAGCATTTTCGGGACGAGATAGCTGTATTTTCTCCTTGAGAGGCACGCCACGCTGAAGCCCTGGCAACACACCTGTTCATCAGGCAGCCTGCAAGTATCTGTCAGCACTGACCCACCAAGAGACCCTTGCAGTGGCCAGCACCGGACAAGACTGCTCGAAATCAAACAGCCGGTCTGTACTAAGCCATGCAGACGAAAACCGGATGCCTATGACAACTGTCTATCATGCACTGGCGCCTGACAGCTGAGTGTGAAAGGAGATTTGAGTGTGTTTGACCAAGTGAGTAGATCAAGGTTCACTGAACGGCTCAGCAGGTTGCAATAATGTGAACAAGACAGAGCCAACGGCAAGCACATGCGTAAGAACACTGCCAGGAGCCTCTGGCGCATTAGTGATGTGCCTGATCTTGAGTAAGCATTGACAGAGTTCGCAAACTGATGGGTGCTGCTCACTGTGCCACGAGTCACGTCAGAACCCAGGGTCCGTGCATGTGACATGACAGATATATAATTAACTTTGAAAGTCAGGTGCATGTACGCGAGAAAGCAAGTAAACACAACAGATCTGCTTGCCTGAATGTATGCATTGCCCTTTGCTGTCCCATATGTAAGCAGCCTGAGAGAGTCCATGTCACCTTGCCGGAACATCTATCGTGTCTCACCTACGCAAAATGAAGATGGGTTAGCTCTAGTCCCTTTCGATGTAGCTGCTACACATGGTACAATGCAAAGGGACACAGCCAACGCCATCCGGTCTTGAAATCCGTGCGGTGATGGTAGTCGTGTAGACAGTAGCCAGGTAGCCACTCTGTCAGTAGTCACTCTGTCAGATGGTTTATGTTACACTTCACCTCCGAAATCTTGAGTGCAACAAGGCACAGACATAGCATTGTTCAGCATCACGCCCATTTGCGCTGGAACTGTATATGTACCAGTCAGTAAACACCAACATATAGTCGGCCAGTTATATACAATCAACTTAGAACAGTTCAAGACATATGCCATGCGCATGATAACCACAACATGGTGTAGTGGTGGTTGCATCGCCTATCTGACTGCAAAACATACACATGATCATGTGCACTCAACCTGTACGGAAGGCAGTAGTGTCACGTACACAACTGGAGCCCTACTAACTACAAGCAACTTTGTCATCAGCGGACTTGTGACCACCTACAAAATCAAGGGACACAGAAACCAGCACCAGGGCTGCCTTTATCACTTGGAGTACATGGGGAACAGAGTGCCTGCCTGGCAGGATTTACTCAGACTTCCGGGCACTATCTGGCAGCCTGTTGGCTCAAGATGCAAATTAGGCAGTAGTTGTAAGAGCCACTGCTGCGCCCTACAACACAACACAATGTGTGCTGCACCCAAGATATCTTGATTTACTACAAAAGAACGACTCAACACACAACTCTGAAGTACGGCAAACATTTCGTTTCTCTTCACATGGCATGCAACAATCTTCAACACGTGCAGCTTCCAGATCCCTGCACTTCATTAAGCTGTCATGACACTTCACCAGGTCAAGACCAAGATATGTGGTATACAACGTCAGACACTGTGTGGTAATGTAACAGTACTGCATCACCTGAAGCCCATCTGATACACCGTCACTCTGCAGTGCAAGGTGCAGCCCTACTGCTCTGGCGATCATGCAGGGTTACCACAACAGCTGCCACAGCTCCTGATAACTATTGCCCAGAATGTCACAATGTTACCAACCGCCCTGCCAACAGAGATCATTTCTCACCCGACAGACTTACTTCACATAAACATGAAGTCACACGTTCTGGCTGTTGATACTGGCTCATACACAAAGTTACAGACATAAACCACCGACAGTGTTGCAGCAGATGCAAGGGATCACTATTATGGAGTACAGCATGACCCCTCGTGGCAGCTGCCCACGTGGCTGCCATCACCACCAGAAACACCACAGATTGTTGCTCCCACCTGACATCAGATATTGGACTGCTGCTGCTGCTGCTAGCATTCACCAGTGAGGCCACATAGCCCACATCCTCTTTGCTCACAGCAGCAAGCAGAACAAGAGCCCAGGAAGTGTATGGCAGTAGCAGCCACATGAGATGCACTGGCTGCTGGTGTCAGCGTGTCGTACCCACCCACCACCTCCTGCTATACATCACCTCACCTCACATCACCTCACCCCTCTACTCGTCCACCTCAGCACTGGACCAAGCATCTGCCCCCTGCTCCCCCCACACCACCCCCTTCATGTACACCTCACCCAGACGACTGCTATTCACGGCCTGCTGCTCGGCTACCAGCCGCCGCCCCTCAGCCAAGAGAAGATCAAGGGTCAGGGGAATGGGCTCAAACTCAGGAACACCTGTCTGAGTCAGCAGCCGTCTGTTGAGCTCCTTCACTCGAGCAGCATCAGCAGCATACAGCGGGGCACCTGGGCAAACACATGCAAAGCACACGCAGCATTGTAACGAGTTCAAGTGGTGTGTGAAGTTGCAGGTGAACCTGAGCAACATCAGCAGCAGCTATGATCCATCACAACAGCATAATGACTGAGGTGTTAAAAAGGCAGCTGATGGTCTGTTGGTATCATCAGTCTGGCATGATCAGCCCTGTGGCGGGTGAGGGGCAATCAACATGGTGCTCACAACGGGTGCTTGACACTGCTCCACAACTCTGTGTCAAGACAACATCCAACAAGAAGCAAAGGCCTGTGTGGCTTCAGTAGCAATGCAGCTGCACTGCCAGAGATGCCCTGTAGCCCCTGCAGCCCACCACCTGCTGCTGTGGTCCCTGACCAGCAGGTGACTCACACCACACATGATATCACTGACCTGCCACATCAGTCATCCACTCCCTGATCTGTCCATCATATGTTGCTGCTCTCAGCGCTCCAAAGAAGTCCAGAGCCTGATTCTTGAACGTATCTATCAACACCTCAATGTCACCCTGGCTCAATCCGTCATCCTTATAGAGCTGAAAGAAAGGAAGGACAACAACAGGTGGAGGTGTGAGACATGAGCACACACAATGATTGATGAAGCTAGAATGCGTGACAAAGAGATCAAAGAGTACGAGATGACAGGCGCACGCGGGACCTGATAGAGCAGTACCCATGAATTGCCTGCAACATTACTGCTGCATCTACTGCTACTGTTCTATAGCTCTTGTGGCAGTCCAGCCATCATCCCGCCCGCCCCCCTCATCCCACCTGATGCACAATGTTGACCAGATCTTCCCTCTCAGGCTGCCAGTAGAACTTCTCCATGCGTCCGTCACGAATGAGAGGTGCGTACAAGGTGCTGAAGTCATTCCCCGTCACAATGATTGGCACACGCTTGATCTCATCATTATCACGCCACCCAGCACCAATAGATACGCGGTTGGGGTTGTCGCAGATGTTCATGAGCGTGCCAATCACAATCTGGTTGTTCACAGTCACCTGCAGCAGAGCCAGCATGATGCAGAGCTGTTACCAGTGATGTCATCAGAGATGCGGCAGCAGCAGCAGCAGCAGCACGTGTACTGCTGGGTGATGCATGATGTAGGTGGTGTTACATGCCTGGCAACAACAGCTTGTGAGTCGGCGGCATACATGTTGCTCAGCATCTCTTGACGCATACATCATACGCCCTTGCAACACCACCAGACTCGTTGCTCTGATCCAAACCACCCCCTTCCTAGTGGCTGCTGCCCCTGCTGACCAGTTGTCTCACCTGCGTGTTTCCAAACCTCCCAATTCCCGCATCCAGATCATTGATGAGCAGACAGCTGAGCTTCCCCCTTGTCTTGCTGAGCTCTGCTGCCTTCCTATACCTCTCTCTGATGAGGCGACCAGGTTGTCCTGCAGTCTCACTCTCAAGCTCACCAGCACTCATCACAACAGGCTCAACACCAAGCTTCTTGAAAGCAAGCTCAGTCTGAACAGCAGACGGCAGCAGCAGCAGAGACATTTGCCAAAGATCAGCACAAATGTATATGCATGTATTGCAGCAGCAGCAGCAGGTTATTGTCAACATCACATCAGATGCGCAATCTGTACCTTGCCATGAGGTTGACACACTCTGGTAAGATCTGCGCAACTGCTGCACAGCAGAAAAGCAGATCACAAGTGAGAGGGCAGGCTGACATGAGTACTGCTGCAGCTGTTGAAGTGTGTCGTCAAAGTGCTGGTTGCTGCTGATTGCCACTGCTGTTTCCTCTTACCTGGAATGTCTTCCCACACCCCTTGGGTCCCCATATTCCCAGAATGAGTGGCACCTTGGCTGTCTTGCTCATTGCACCAACATCACTCAGGTAGTTCTTGGTGATGTGCATCTGAGGACAAGCAGCAAGAACAGGGTTTAGGGAACACACATGATCAACAACACTACATTATCAATGTGGTAGGCAACAGCAATCAGCATCAGCAGAGGCAATGTGGCAGGGCAGGCACAAACTGCTGGGAGAGCACTACTTCACACAGATTGATTCAGCCCCCTGAAAGGCAGGCATCATCCTCACCAACATCACCAACATATCAGCAGCAGACATCAAAATGAGAGTTACATGAAGCAGCAGACATCAATGCCTGTCTGTCCTGCTGCTGCTGCTGCTGTGTGTCCCTGTGCTGTCCACTCACCGCCACTTTATCCATGAATCTTGGTGCGATGTAATAGTCCCCAATGATGTTGTTGAGTGTTCTGGCCTCCCAGCCCCTCAGACTACCATCAGCTATGTCAGTCTTGTGACCAAGAACATTGCCTGGAGGGAGCCATGAGCAACAACACAGTAGCAGCAGCAGGGGCAGGAGTTGATGACTTTGTAGAGAAAACGGAGCTGCTGCTACAACATATCATATGGCTTGCTCCCAGTGATAGATAAACATCAAAGAAACACATCTCTCTGCTGATCCTCACTCAGCTGCTGCATCATTCCGCTACCCAGCCCAACATATCTGGCAGCAGCATCACGCACGTATCACAACTCCCAGCTGCTGACCACCACTGCAAGC
>LWCB01001026.1:0-12878 GCA_001630525.1 Coelastrella sp. M60 | reverse complement strand
TGATGTGTCTTGATTGTTCACATGTTACCATTGTGTTGCTGACCACATGTACTATCATTGACTGCATGTAGTGTCATTCATAGCGTTGTCATGGTTTGCCCAGATACCCTCTCAGTAGCCTTTGCCTGGAAGGCTGCCCCAGAGGGGTTGCTATCATAGCATAGATATGATGTCTTATGGTATGGCTGGCTCAGCCAGCCGTTTGGTTCTTGCCCAAGGGCCTCGTGGCCGGAATGGGTGTGTCTACTACTACATATTTATATAACACTTTCAAAGTTAATGAACACGTGGCTAGCATGGTAAAAAGCAAACCATGTAATAATACAGCTTGCCTGGGTGTATGCATAGGTCTGTCATTGAATGACCTGCGACATGCCTGATGCTAGCATGTGATGCGGTTCTGCCACAAAGGCAGGTCTCAAATCGGCATGGCTGAACATCTAGCCAGGACCCTCCGTTATTTGCACTCCCTTGGTGGCCCAAGGGTTTCCATGATGAGATGATAAGAATTTGTTACATGGGAGGCACGTGGCCCAAGATTTCCCTTCCTGAGCCAGGTTGATAAAGCTTTTGACTGACGGTCATACATCCAAGATACTTCAAACGAGCTCGAGGAAGCTGACTGATGATCTCAAACACTCTTAAAAGGTGGGCAATATGAATCACTACACAGTTGATTCGATCTTTCATGTGTTGCCAGTCTGCGCGCTGCGCAGCAACAGCATCGCTGCAACCCTGCATAAGCATGCTTCGGGCTCCAAGCTTACGCTTCATGCGTGCCACCAAGGTTAGCAATGCGCTTATATGTAGTTGAAATTTTTGGACAGATGCTTGGTAAGCCAGAGGTACTGTTCAAGAGGCAAGACTACCGTGGTTAGAGCCTGCCAGTGAACTCTTTCGCTTGAAAGCTGGCACAGGCAGCAGCATGAGCAACAACCAACAAGCAGCAGCACACAGTGTGCCATACATGAGTATGAATGTCATTAACAGACCAAAGATATCATATGCACGACCAAATCCATGCCATCAAGCTCCTGTACTGCACCATGTAGCATTGCTGAAATGAACAGGGTACAAGATAATTGCCAAGATTACAACAAACTGCAGCACCACTGGCAGGATGACTGGCCCTCAGCATCTGCAGAAGCATGCCTACTGCTGCATCTGAATTGGCCACTGCTTCCAGGAGTACCTGCACAGCAATTGCAATTACTTGTGTGCACCTGCTGCTGCTGCTGCTCCTGCTGCTGCTGGTTGTGCTGGTGGATGTGGCAGTGGCAATGCTGGCTTCAAGATGCTTGCTGGGTTTCTGTATCTGTCCAGGTGATGAAGGATCAACAGCCGAGGGCCAGGGGGTATCCGAGCTTCACTCAAAGCACTGTAGGACGGCAGCAGCAGCAGCAGCAGCAGATCAAGCAGGACAATAGGGTTGGTGCGTGCCAGTCATGCAGTGAAATATGACACATATTCATTGCCCCCATCATGTCCATCTGCAGACCTTCATATCACAGGTGAAACTGGGACAGATATCCAAAAGAAACAGCTTCTGGGGCACTTGCTGTCTACAGCATCACTGAGGGGGGGCTGAGGAGGACACTCTTGCAGCCTGTGCATGTTGCAAGATGCCGAAACACAGACCACATCACTGCTTTGCGCAGGACAGCCCACCTCTCGTTCCAGAGCATGATTGTACTGTCTGTCAAGAGACTCTTCTTGAGGTTGTTCTCATACTTCTACATGCATGACAGCCAGGACAGCCAACAGCAAGGTGATCATGGGTCTCATCTAATCAACAGCAGGAACCAACATATAAGTGCATCTACAAGACTTATACAACACCTGCTGAAGGCCTGGTGAGTTAAGCTGCTGCTGTCCCAGCTGCTGCTGTTTCTTGGGCTCAAAGAGCATCAGCGCTGCAGGTGTGTCTTGGTTTGATATGACAGCATGCTGGTCAACAGCAGCTGCAGACGGCAACCTTCTTAACTGTTCGAAGCTGGTCGCAGGACTGCGGTTTGACACAGCTGCCCTTGCACAAATGATGAAGGTAGCTGATCAGTTGATGTTACCTGCAGGCCCAACATCTGCAGCATGTATTTGCCCTGAGCATACTCCACATCATCATGCTCAGGTTTGAAGGCTTGGCTTATCTGCAGACGAGGAGACAACCACAGTGGTACAGCATTGTGCATGTCAGCAGGTTCCTTGACTAACATCAAGAGCACCTTAGAAAAAGTAGGACCCTAACGTTCCAAGGCAGGCACAACACTGTGCAGTCTCAGGCACACCGCATATGTCAACCTCACAGTTGCATGCATGTTGACAACTGTTTCATCGCAATTTAATGTCCATCCAGCATGTTTTTGAGCTTTTCATAAGTGCTGCTGGGCGTGCAATAGAATGCGTGTGACCCAGTGCCTGCTTCATGCAAAAACACAAGATGTAATTGCTATGAACTGCTCATATTCCCGATCAGCAGTCTTTTTTACCCGCAATTACCTGATAGAACAGTCCATTGAATCCCGCAAAGGCTACACCTGTTGTGAAGGCACTCTGCAGGGGGTTTGGCACTCCACTGACTAGGGAGAAGCACACACCAGCACCAAAAGCTGCACCCATGCTGAGACAATGGAACAGACACACAAAAGTCCCTGTCTATCAGTGAGCTTGTTGAGAGAATGCTACAATGTTGTTTGTTTGCTGTGATGCCAGCAAGCAATGCTGCAGCAAGTCCATAGCGAGTTGCCATAAAGTACAGGACAAAGACAACAGCATGAGGAAGTCTGCACTGGGTACGTGCCGAAGTGACACTTACGAGCCCCAAACATCTTCCTTGCCATTACGAGCTTTCTTTATTGCCAACTGCAAGCCTGCATTGACTCCAGTGAATACGGCCAGGTTCTTTGCTTGACCCCATGGACCTCCCTTCTGCAGTGCCTGCAACTGTGCTGATACCTGCGGATTGCTTGCTGCGTTCGGGTTCTGTGATGGATCTAATCCGCTGAATGACCCTAACAAGTAGCCGATGAAAGCACCCTGAGCACCGGACCCGAGAGCAGTGACGGCTACTTCTACTGCGGGATGCTGCTTTTTCACCCAATCATCAAACTGCGCTTTCAGTTTATTTGGATCAAATGCTGCGAGCCCTTGCTGCTGAGCCATCTTATCCCACTGTACGGGCACGTTGAGCACGATTGACACCGTGGGTAAGGCACCACCTATGCTATGCACTGGCGAACGCTGCACGTGCTTGCTCCGGCACACTGGGCACCGTGCTAGACTCTGATCCTTGTCCACGCACTGTATCGGAAAGGTTATAACTCCCGTATCCTGTTACAGGCAGTACTGTTGGAAGGCATTGCCTGTACCTGCTGCCTTCATGTCCGCATTGCGCCTGGCTCGTCTTCAAACCGACATCGTCAGAACAATTCACATATCTGTGAATGTTTTTCGCTTGCTGCCTGTGGTATGAACCAACATGCGAGATTGAAACAGCTTTAAAGGAAATTTCCACTGCCTATTTACAGCTGATGCAAAGGACATGCTAGCACTTCTGCAAAGCAGCTGATACATAATCAACTTTGAAAGTCAGGTGCATGCACGCTGATATCTCAGCCAGACATTGGCCATGATGTAGCCTTCCATATGCACCACAGCGGTGGACTGCCTGCAGCACAGACAGTACGGCAGTGCACGGGCTGCCTTGGGTTCAGTCAAGCTGGACAAATGCACAAGTGCAGGCTGCCGCAACTTCAGCCTAACACGAGGCAAACTCAGATTATTGTCAAACAGGCTGATTACATCACACATGCAACGCTCTCTGCTTTGCCTGAAAACTGCCACCAACGTAAGGTATTTATCAGCAGCATAAGGTGCTATCAACGTATGAGGACAACCTAAAAACGGTTGCATGCACATCTGAAAAAGAACTCATACAGTTGCTTGTATGCTTTTTCCTGCAGCAAGACAATTGTAAGCAGATTCAGGCAGAGGTGCAGGCAAGGGATTAGGGACCCAGGCAACAGGTGGACCGCGTGTACTCATCTCCTACAACACTCCATACAAACTACCCCTTGATGCTGTGATAAGCCACATTCCCATAATGCCGCACATCTCGCAGCGTACGCATGGTGCGGGTTGCTGCCGAAATCACAGCAGCCTTGGCTTTGCCCCAACTAGACCAATAGACCAAGACCAAGTGTCCATGCGTCACCTCACACACCAGATGTATATCATGCACCATCCTGTACTTGACACACTCAGCTGCAGTGCATGCATTTGACCAAAGCATACTATAATGCATGCTCAAAACCCTCAATCTCTGCTGTTATGTTGATATGCCATCATGCTATCCCTGCAATGCTAGCTAGAGTCCACTATGATGCTACTAACATAGAATGTCAGCTACGACCCTAGACATGATGTCAACAGTAACCACCCCGCCAAGGCTCATTAGGTACATGACAAATGCAGCTGCGCGCTCTAAACCCTACTGATGCTGCTATCCTACTATACACAGCTTGACTGGCACAATGCTTGTGACCCCAAACAGCAGTGCTTGGCTACTATGCTAAGCGATACTGATAATTGAAAAAACTTGATAGTGTACAAGTGCCGTAACCGGCACAGTATGAAAAGCTCTGGTCCCTCCACACGTGCTCACAGCACGCATGGTACAAGTGCATGTGTCGACACACCCAACAAGCTAGTCACTGAAGGCTCATGCTGCCGACCACGGCCTGTGCTGTTTGGGCCATAAGAGGTTTCTGGAATATACCCAGTGATTGTAGCTAGGTTGTCAACAGACGACATAACACAGTACAGCAGCAGACAATTTGACCATCAGTCTGCAATTGTCCGAGAAGTCAAGGTGCTGTAACACCACTGCGTCATCCTGTGGCCTGAAACAACCTCGAACGGTCACTTGGCCAAGTTCATGCCCTGATGCTCGCTCACTCGATATATGGCATGTGTTTCCTGGTCCTGATGTCTCTGTACAGCATCTTGATGAAGAAGCCAGTCTCCTCTGGATTAGCCACCCATACAATGGAACAACAGTCCCTTGTTGCTGTGTCATTGCCTGTGTCACTGAACCGGTCACCTATGTGAAGCACCTGCAACAGCAGACATGAATCCCAGATACAATTATGCAATGTGAACCTCAGATCGACTCACGAATGAAGCATGACACTCAATAAACTATCAGCATATGCTAGCTGCCAGCTCGCTCACCACTCATTTGCCTGACAGAGGCCCATCATCAATGGAGTGGGTACTAAAGAGTGGGTACTAAAGATGCACTGCAACAGAAGCAGGCTTGAACTGCTGAACAATGGAGAGAAACACATGCAGCCTGGATACCCTGGCCTCATTGCAAACCCGCAAGCAGCACGGGAAAGCAGACAGTTGCATAGAATGTCTCCTACCTCAAACGGGTAGCAATCCAGATGTCGCATGAGTGCATCTAAACCCAGGCTCTTGTTGCCCACGTCTACAAACACGTCATTGCCTCCATTGAAGGCACAGAATGGCAACTTGCTGATGAGATTCTGCTGGACTGAGATAGCCAGCTCTTCTAGCACCTGCAGCGGATATGCACAACATGCGGGATGGTTCATAGTAAAGATCTCCATTGGTCCCTTGATGTTGGAGGCGTTGTCTATCCAGAGAGCTTGGTCAAAAAACAGTGAACGTTCGCTGCTGAGACGAGCTGATATGTGCGAGGAACAGCAAGCATAAACATGTGGAGCTCGACACAGGTTGCAGATAGTGGACACCAGGATGTGTTGGCAGGGACTGCACAGCACATGAAGAATCACACATGATGCAGCATAGGTCAAGTCAGGCAGTTTGCTGGCTGTTGCAATGCTTGGTCCTCGCAGAAAAGAGTCTACTTACCTCGTATATTGTAGGCTGCGATGGCACCACTCCTACTGAACGGGTCTTACGAATGAGCTGTACAGGCAAGCACAGGCGTGATGCTCCTTCAAGCAGGTGGTACTGAGCCTCATCAAGAAGCTCCTGCAGGTGCAGCAACAGCAACTATCGCCTGAGAACCTCCAAGCAAGCAGCTGAGCATGCTTATCCAACAACTTTCTGTTCTATGACAACACATGTACCTAGGCCACAACACGGGAGGACAGGAAGTTAAACCCCAGAACCTGTCCATAGCAGTAGCGCAGTACCTTGATGTCCTCCTCATCCCATGCCAGCATCTCAGGCGTCATCCACTCATCGTCCGGCACAAACTCCAGATGTTTGGTGGTGGGATTGACACGCAGCAAGTAGTTGCATTCACCCCCCATCAAATGGAACCTGCCAGCAGCAGCAGCAGCAGCAGCAGAGTTGATTAACAGAGTACTCAGGCCAGTGGCTTGCATATGGTCTTTGGCGTATCAACATAGCTGCAAACAGCAGGTCCAGCACTTGTTAGACGTAGATGTGAAAGTTGCCATGCAGAAGCGATCAACTGTCTATTGCTGCAGAGCTACTCGAGACATACCCTACAGCAGATCAACATGGTACTGACAGTGACGGGACTATACAGGAACATGTTGCAGCTTGAAGTCATTTCAGTACGCTGAAGCTCTGCCACCCATCACTTGCTTCACTTTCAACACATGAACAGCTGCTAACCTGTTGGTGATTGTAGCTGGCAGCTTGTACTTTGCAAAAGCCGCCAAAAGCCCCTGGATACGGTTCTCGAACTTGGCAGCATCTCCAGGGTAGCCAGCAGCTGTCACTATCGCTACATCTATGTTGCTTTTCATCAAGGCTATGAACAGCTGAATCATCTCATTGTCCTGTTCAATGTGATGCCCGTCGGCATAGAGTGTCCCATCAGCATCAAAAGTAATTAGGCGCAGCGCCTCTGCTGAAGCATGTATCTGTGCTATGTTGAGTATATGCCGCAATTCTGCAAAGTTTGGAGGTATGTACTTCCGCCGACTGAGGTTGAAGGTGGCATCATATTCCTTGAAAGCCTTTACTAGCTTCAAAGGTGTGAAGAAGCTGCCTACTGTTGGCACCATACGCTTGAGTTTGCTGCGACGGGGGTCAGACCGGTGTTCCTGGTTAAGCAAGAGATCAAGTTGAGCACTCAGCAAGCCATGATACCCGCATCACTGTTGATGCACATTACTAAGCTGAGGGGACGATGGCACAAGAGCATGGCATTCATCTGGCTGCGATGCTGCTATCCATCAGAGTGACAGGCTCACAAGGTTGTATTAGCAGCACTACAACTACATATGCTGTATATAGTATTGTATAGGCATAGGCCACTATCAGCATGCAGCTGCAGCTTGTGCGGTTGCAGGCTATCCATGCTCCTTGGTGTGCGGGCTAGTATGCAACTGCCCTTGCTAGAGCTAGCAACACAGAAACTGCACACCTCATACTTGATCTTTACTGGATTTTCCTACGGCATAAGTGCAGTAGTAAGCTGCTCTCAATGAGCCTGTCGATACATGTACAGCTGCAGCTAGTAAAGGCAGTTGCTCACCTGCACCCAGCGCTCCATCTTGTACATTACTTCTTCGCACGTGTGTGTATTGTGCATGGACCGCATGAACTCTATGAGGTTGTCCTGCTCCTTAAGGTGTCCCTTCCTGCGCAAGACTGCAGCATCTGATGCACTTTTGGCTCTGGAGATGCTTTCATCTATATCAGGGTGGCTAAGTAGGTCCCAGTATGCGACATCAGTGATGCCCGGGTCTACATTGACTATACTTGGCTGCCTGGGAAGGTTCGGCCGGCTGCTGCCATTGGTGGGTGGCTCTAACAGGACGCGGGTTTGCACCCTCTGCTGCAGGCTGCGGGAACCGACTCGGGACAGAATGCTGCATTTGTGCTGGCCCCATGAGCAGCCACGTAACCCGGTAACGAGCGAATCGTCATGAATTTTGTTGAATGTGACTGTCATCGGGTCCCTGGCCTGCACTGTTTGCCTGCACGAGCTGCTCAGGCAGTAATGTGGCCAGACACCGCAGACAGGAACGTTTGGAAACTACGCACAGTATCAAAAATATTGTTCTTGATGGCTTCACGTTGACCTCTGGCAGCGGCGATACAACCGAATGCTGGATTTACTCTTGGCAACAACGATGGCTAACAGGACAGGAATCAATCAATATCTGCTATTTCCGTTACACAACCAAGCACTTTTGTAATACGAATCAGAGGCCGCAGGTATGGATCAGGGCATCAAGTCAAGGCACACGTTCACACGTTGTGTTACAAGTGACCTGTGCACCTCCGGGTCATACGTGCCTGAGATCGTGCAGATGTTACAGATCAAAATTCTGCGAGATATTTGCTACGTCTTCAAGGGAAGTACGATGCCTGGGCACACGTTGGTCAAACTTAGGACAAAGTGTCCGTGCGATGGAGACGTACTTGACGACTACAGGGATGGTGACATTGGGTGTAACATCACAACAGTGCGTAACATCATACTCCAGTGCTAGGCATTAGTGAGGATTTACAGCTGAATGGCGGAGGTTCTGAGACAATGGTTGCAGGGGGTTGGACTGGATGTGAAAGATTTGGAGCAGGTGGGATTGATGTTGACCTACAGGATCCGTCGATTACAGCTTGACTGGCTTCTTCTCTCAGGGCAACATTAACAACCTTGAGTTGCACATCCAGGAATTTGCCAATGGTTATCTTTTTGGGAAGCTACTTCATCAGTACAACCTGCAACCTGACATAACAGCGTTCCTTGACAAAGAGAAGCCGGATGCTTTCATCAAAAATTACGCGAAGTTGCAGGTAGGCAGCTGCTTACACAGCATCACTGCTGACAAGCGCTCAGCAATTGACATTGCATCTTGCTTATGCAGCCAACTTTGATGGAGCTGGGCATTAAACTGGACACCCATACTGCTCAAGCACTGATCGACAAACAGCCTGGACTGGCAGCGAAAGTGCTTTACTCCATTAAGCAGGCTCTTGACAGCAGGAGCAAGGACTTTCAGGTGGGTGGGCATGCGCCCAGTCCATCTGCATCAGTAGATCTGCACGACAAACCTGCGCTTCGCCTACAACATACTGTAAGCATCCATTACAACTGTGTCTAGGACAGCTTCAGTCTGTAAGCCGTATCCCTCATCCCAATGAGTGCTGTTGCAGGCCATTGAGCATGCTGGCAGCACAATCCAGCAGTTTGGGGTGCGCATGTCACCCACCAAAGAAATGCTAGAGATTCAGAGCCACAAATCCCAGCAGTCAGCTTATCAAACAGGGAACCTGAAGTAAGGGACATACAAACGCCCATGTATCTGTACAGTGGTTTTGTGACAGCCCTGTTGGCAGACGATCTGCAGTCTGCATAACAATTGGTGGCTTTATGATCCTGCAATTGGGACATGTACATCTGGCAGCCACATGGTTGTATGTGCACTTGCTGATGCTATTCACCACTCACCTCTTGTAGGTTCTTTGAGGATGTCATGCGCAAAACAAGCAAGTCTCCTAATGCAATGATGGAATCACTCCATCTCAAGAAGTTTGCAGATACAGGAAGCAGGCAGGAAGCAGCAGCAGCAGAGATGACAGCAGCTGAAGAAGCTATGAAGGGGGCCAAGCGAGCGGCATTCATAAACAGCGAAAGGAAAAAACTGGCAGCAGCTAGAGCAGACAAAGCAACCAAGCTCGGCAGAGACAAAGCGGCACATGCTGCAATATTGAAGCACCAGGTTGGTGGCTGTCACCAGCTGCAGTTACCCCAGAAGTAGCTTGGCAGTATAACATCAGAGGAAGCTTGGGGTTGAGTCTCCCATATCACCTTGACAGGGTTGTAGGCACTTATATGTGTTTGCTGTGCAGGATGATTTGGAGAGGCAGGAGCTAGGTGTGGAAATGGCCTTGTCAGAACTGCGACGGCACAAGCAGCAGCTCAAAATGGCAGCAGCAGCTGCAGACGCAGTGGCCGGCATAGATGCCTTTGAGATGACACTGAAGCGTCTAGGTGCAGAAGGTGGTCACGACGGTAAGCGCTCACTTGGCACTGTTTTACATGCACTGTTATTGCAACTGATGAGTGACCAACAGCAGATGCAGGGAGCTCCAACGGGCACAGTAGCCTGAGACACATAAAGCTTTGTCGGAGGAGGAGGGGGCCGGCAGTACCACTGTACATACAGCTTGGGAAGCAGCAACATGTACTAGCTGGCACACTGAGGCAAACTATCCGGCCAAAACCAACAAGCAGATAGGCGTCGTGTCCTGCAGAGATGGCCGAGTCAGCAGATAATGGAGAGAGTCCTGCAACCACTCTCAATAGGATACGCACATTCGCCCCAACTGCTGCCAAGTTGGCCGAGAGTGGAGCAGAGTACCTTGCAACCATTAAGACCAGGCGCCATGAGGAACTTGCTGGAAGAAAGGAGAGAGAGGTGATCATGACATGCCCATGCTGGGCTTGAACATCGGGCTTGCACCAACATGCTCGATCCCCTGCTTTGGTTTCCTGCAGAAGGCCTGTGTTGCAGAGCATCGCTGCCCAGCTGCCTCAGCATCCTGTCCAGACTTGTACATCATCTGCTGCTTGTGACAGGCACGAAGGAAGAAGCTGCTGATAGAGCAGCAGGCAGCTCGCACAGCTGCTGAGCAGCGGGTAGAGGCCGACTCCCTGCTCGAGGTGTTGGTCAGGAGGAGTGCAGAAGAGCAGAAACTGGGCCAGAGGCTTTGGCAGCTTAGACAGGAAAAGGTATACATACATACAACAGTCAGCAAGACACATTGACCGCAGGGAGTAATACAATACCCACTGGTAGTTGGTTGCTTGGTGCCACCTGCTGCTTTGTGAAGTGTACGACGATACAGTTTTTATGATTAAATTCTGAAGGGATGTGTAAGTGAGAGTTGATAGAAGAGTTCTCTTATGACCTTGCAACCCTTCCAGAGAGGAATACGGTATTGAACAGCCTGGTCCACTTGAGAGCTGTAGAACCAAGGTGCATGTCTCGTTTGGTATCTATGCAGGCAGCCATGGAGGCAGACAGGCAACTGAGGGAAGAGCAGTATGCAGCAAGGAGAGACAAGGACTGGGAAGAGTCCATTAGGAGAGAGATCCATTTGAATAAGTGAGCATACGTCCTCAGCATTGCCAACACCTATAGAGCATCATGTGTCCCAGTCAGTGCAAGCAGATCCTTGCATTGCATAAACAGTGGCTCATCAACACACTAGTCATTGAGCTGATGACTGCTATGTGTGTGTGCATCTGGCTCAGCTGCCAGCAAGCGCACAATTGCAACAGCATGTCTGCTATCTTTCCTGTCGCACATCTTGCTATGCTGCCGGCCCTGGTGGGTATCCACGCCTGTGTTGTTCAGGTCCATGAAGGCACAGCATGATGCAGCAATGCAGCAGGAGCTGGCAGCTTGGAGAGAGCAACAGCAGCAGCGCGCTGCAGGCAAGTCAGCAGCACATACAGCCATGGCGCACAAGCTAGCATGGCAGATGGTGCAGCTGGCTGAGAGGGTGATTGAGTACAGGGCAGTAACTGCTGGACAGAAAGTTCCTAACAGAGACTGGAGGGCATGGCTGGCATTGTTCACATCAGGTACTCAATCAGTTCCAGCACTTGTATTGCATTTGTCCAACTCATATGAGATAGCCAGTGTGTGCCGAAGGTCCGTTGAGTAGGTGCATCAATATGAGGAAAGCTGAACTTGATGTTGGCGGTATTCACCTGTGCTGCTTGGGCTGCACTCACTGAGCCTTCATCTGCTGTACCTATACTGTAGGCGACCCTTCGCTGGGAAGCCCAATAGTCACGCAGAGCAGTACTGGAGCTGAAAGTGAAACAGCAAGCAGTGTTATTGACACAGCAGAGCTCCAGGATTACCTTGCTGGACAGGGAGAATGGGCTGCCGCACCAGATGTTGCAGGCAACAAAATGGCTGTACTTGACCCAACAGCTGGCAGTACAATTGAAAGTGCAGCAGCACAGCACCGTTTTATGTTGGGCAGAATAGTGGCCGAGCTTGCTGCTTTTGCTCAGAAGTTGAAGGGTCGTGCAGCTGTTGAGCTGCCAACTCCCTCACAGGAAACACCAGCAGGACCTAGCAATGCCCTTGAGGTTGCTGCTGCAGACGCAGCAAGCCAACAGGTTGATTCCACAGCACAGACGATACGCTCGATTCCTCTCAAGGTTGCAGTGGTAAGCATGACTGGCAGGACGACAGCAGTATGGTGAATGAGAGGGCAGACAAGCCACTGTTTTTGTGGCATCACAGTATCGTACCCCTGCCATGGCATGTCATTTTGGCATGAATTACTTCAATCTTCTCAGGCTGAGCTTGGATGACATGTGAGCTTGTCTTGCATCATACAGACTGGTGGCCCCTTCTCTGGCAAGTCGACCACCGCCAGAACCATTGCACAAAAGTATGGATTGAAGCTGTTGGTAACAGAGCAGCTTGTGGCTGATGCAGTTGCTGCAGCACAAGCCTGGGAGCAGCAGCAGCAGCAGCAGCAGCAGCAAGTGCAGGAGCAACCAGCATTGCAGACTGGAAGCACTGATCAGCAACCACAGGCATTGGTTGCAGCAGCAGCAGGAGAGCCCAGTCAACATGTCTTGCTGGGTCAAAGAGCTCTGCAAGAACTAAAGCAAGGTACTGCAGTATCAGACCAACTACTTGTGGAACTGCTATTGTTGGCTATGGTGGAAGTGAAGGGCTATGTAGCTCCTCCGCCAGAGCCCCTAGTGGTGGAAACCAAGCCTGGCAAAGGCAGTAAGGCAGCAAGCAAGAATGATGCAGCAGCATCAGCCAACAGGACAGCTACATCATTTGCTACTTCAGAAGCAGCATTCGCAGTGCCACTACCAGCACATCTAGCAGCAGGAACTCCCGGACGAGGATTTGTTATTG
>LWCB01001025.1:0-15495 GCA_001630525.1 Coelastrella sp. M60 | reverse complement strand
TCGTAAGGAGCAAGAGCAGGTACTATTCATCACTACAGCACATGACCACAGCACATGACCGCAGCAGCTCAATGGCATCCAATTGTTGCATACATCGTCACGTGTTTGAATACATAATAGCACAGCATCCTGTATCGCCGTTTCAGCTGCCTTCCAGGACTGCCAGACTGCTGCTGCACTTGCTGCTCATGCTGCACTAGTCAGAGACTGCAGCAGCAGCTGTTTCCGGTTGTCAATTGCCTAGGGTTGGATTTTCCATCAGTTCACCATAAACTGTGCACAAGTGCACGAGCAGCTATCTCGCTCGGCTGCTCCAGGTTGAGGTTCGAGCTTCATCACGACGCAAGCAAGCGGCTTCTGGAGCAGACTCTGCCATTGGCAAGATAGCAGCAGCACATGCACAGCGAGAGGAGCGTGCAAAGAAGAAGAAGCAGGAAGAGGAGGAGAAGCAGGAACAGCAGCGACGTGAGAGGCAGCAGCAGGAGGAAGACGAAGAGGCAGAGGAAGATGAGGATGAGGTAGTTGTCTAAAACAGCAGTCGAGTTTGCTTTGTGCTATGTCTACAGTTATCGATGAATTCTGATGCATGCGACGGAACAGAGATTTGGCCCCATCTGTGCCAGCAAGGGGTGTTAGTCGCATATGTTTGGACACTGCTGAGACTGTGACATGAATCTTGCAGTAGGCAACTGCTTCCTGTAGTGACCATAGAAGCGGTGCCATCATAGCTGCAAGCCCCTTAAGCAGAAAGTGTTGCAACTGCAGTTACATCGGCCTTACAGATAGCACACTAACTACATGGGCAACAGTGGATTGCTCACGAACTGCAAAGTGACTGATACATTCAAGATGCACCAAGTGCTTTTTGATGATGTTTCTGACTTGTGCAGTATGAAGGGGAAGAAGACGATGACGAAGATGAGCAGGAATATGCGTCAGCAGATGAGATTGGTGATGATTTGGATGAAGAAGCTGAAGAGCTAGCAGACACTCGACAGACAAAGCAGCTGGGTGCACGAGCAGAGGCATATGACGAGGGAACAGGCTCATATGAGGTAAGCCATGGTGGTCTAGGTAACACAGTAACGCAAAGCAGAAATCCATCCCCTGTAAGTATAAAGCATACATAAGGAGACCTCTTATCAACCCAGCAGTATGCTGATGGTGTGAGAGGCTGCAGGCTGCATATCCGCTACCACATCCGGAAGAGTCTGACCAGGTTGAAGTTGAGAGGTTGACCTATTGCAATTGGACAACGGAGTGGGCAGGTACACCTCATAGGCAGCTACTCAACCATCACGCTTCCAGTCTGATGGTGATGTGCCTGGGCACCACATGTGCTTGCAGGAAGCAGAGGAGCGCGCCACCCTGGAGGATATCAAGTCCATCACATTGCGGCGCAGCGATCTGGAGGCTTGGCACAATGAGCCCTTCTTTGAGGAGGACGTCCGAGGTTGTGTGCTGCGTATTGTCAACCAGCAGGCACCGCGGATTGATGATAAACCACAGTACCTGATGTGTCGTGTTGCTGATGTTGTGGTTCGCAACAGCTATGCGTGAGTGTGATCAATCAGCTGCCTTGCATATGTTAGGTTGGTTGCCAGTAAGAGCAGGCTGTATGATCAGGACCAGCGTTACTGCGCCTAAGGTGCGCCGCCTGCCTTATGCAGGCCTAAGAAGCATTTGCAGCGCACAAGCATGATAAGCAAAGTCCAGAGTCTGCCGCTGTGGCTGCTCATCACAATCCATAACGAGGGCTTGAGCATGAAACAGCATCGCATTGTGACCGTAATGGTTTGACCCCATAGTGGATTGTGTCTATTCATACACAGGTTTCCCACCCCAAACAAGAGCACCCGCACCCGTAAGTGGCTTCACCTTGATGACCTATCAGGGCATGGGGTGTTTAGACACCAGATGACTATGGTGAGTGCCTGCTGCGCTCACAAAGTTCTGCTGCTGTGTGGGCAGCTGTGGTGCTGGGACCAACCATTCAAGTGCAGGACATCAAGCGTAACAGACGATGTGCATAAGGTGAATTGTCGCCTGTACCAACCTCATCTGCCATGGTGACGAATGTGTTTTGCCCGTGCATAGGTGAGCAACAGTGCAGTGACTGAGCAGGAATACAACAAGGCGCTTGCAAAGGCTGAGGCTGCTCATAGCAAGTTCATTACCAAGGGAGATGTAGAACAGGCCAGGGAGCGTCTGCAACATGCCAGAAGGTGGGCGTGATGATGTTTCAGCCATGAATATCACCTCTTTGGGTCTATGCTCCTGTCTTGGCAGATGCTTGCTGCAATCCTGGTCTCATAGGTCTCGCATACTGCTTGTGACAACATGAAGCATACCAGATCAAGCTTGTGAGACGTCGGGCTTGGAGTTGGCTATGATTGCAGAAGAACGTAGTAACTTCAGCGGTGGAACTTGCAGCATTCGCTAGGGCTGCATTGTTGCTGATGCAGAGCTGCTGCTCATCTCATGGTGCTCGACTAATTTGCGCTCAGCAGCTGCTCTCTGTGTCTTGTGTACTGTGTCCAGTTTCAAGTATGACACGACTTTGGTCAAGAAGATGCTTGAGAAGAAGCGTGCAGCTGGTAAGGTAGCAGGGAGCACAGCCCAAATCAGGGCACGCCTGAAGCATGAGCTCAACGTAGCCCAGCAAGAAGGTCAATCAGAGGACGAGATAAAGAGGCAAGTATGTCAGCCCTGACTCATTGCGTCAGCTACCATGTTGGCTGTCAGCTTGTGCCAAGGTACACCGTTGAGCACTTCTCTTGCTGCCATAAGAGGTCACTCTCTTATCCTGTAGTGGTCTCTGTGTCACAGACTCGTTGCACTGCTTTGTTCGCTGTTTTCAGGATTGAAGAAGAGTTGAAACGCTTGGAGCAGCAGGAGGCTTCAGAAAAACAGCCCTATGAGGACAAAATGCAACAGGCGCTGCAGGTAATTCCATGAGCTTGTGGGCAGTGACACATGGTGTTGTGGCTTCTGCGCATGTTTTGCTTGTGTTATGCTTGATGATTGACAGAATCATCTTGAATCACCAGAAAAGCATGCATCACCTGGTGCAGCTGCCTGTCTGCTTGGGCGAAGTGAACCTGCTGTGCATTGAAATCAACTGTGCTCTGTGTGCTGCGTCATGTGTGCTCAGGAAACAGATGCTGAGGTTGCAAAGAAGCTGGCTTCTGAGCTTCCTAGTGACATGGCCCTAGCTATCATCAACATGCGCAACAAGAAAATCAACAACTACAAGCTGGTGACTGCTGGGGCAGCCAAGGCAACTGCTGCTGAGGCAGGGGGCGGTGCCAGGGATGTGTTTGCCAGACGACACACCCAGTCCAAGGTACAATACTTCTGCTACTGCATCAATATCTTGCTAAATCACGCTTCAGGGGAAGACAATCAATAAATATCAGCAGCTGTTTTGTTACAATTGTTTTCATTTGACTGTATTCATCAGTGGCTGAGCAGCGCAGCTGGCCTGTTGGTGGTGCAGCCGCACTTGAGCTTTGTCGTCTTCAATCCAGGTGTACTGGAGCACCAAGCGAAAAGATGAAGGGGATGTACAGCAGCAGCAGGCTGCACCTACAGGCCACCTTGTTCGCCAAGGCAGTGGCATTACAGAGGTCAGCTTGCTGAAGGGTGACAAGAAGAACATGGACCCTGCTGAACTCATCAAGGTTGGTATACCCTGACCAGGCCTTACCTCATTTGCTGCTGAAGTTGAGTGGTGCCTGGTGGATGTCGTGAATCAGCGCTATAACACATGCACATCTTGGGCTCTATGCAGTACCAGAAGTATCTCAGCGTACCCTGGTGCCAACAGTTTGTTGATCTGCTGTTGCAACAGGTGTTGGATCTTACTGTAGACATGACCCGTCTGCCCCAGCCAGAACCTGGGAAGGCTGCAGAGGCTATGCTTCCCAAGCGGTTGTTGGGACTCAGGTGGATGCAGAGTGTCAATAGTCGGCAGCAGGAGCTCGCTGGCCGTAATCTGTTGACACTGGATGACTGGAAGCGGAAAATGGATCTGCAGCAGATTATGAAATGATGTATGCAACATCCTGGCAGCTGCATACATGGTCTGCTGTTCTTGTTGCCGGTTACGTCAGTCATAGACCATGCATATGCAGCTGGCATACATCGGCTCCTCTGAATCTTGGTGCTGGCCGCTGTACTGTTATACCAGTTGCATGTAGCTGCGACTCTGACACTTCCATCAAAAAGTTTATGTGCACAAGCAGCATGAAGCTGGGGCCCATGGTGTTGCTTCAGTTCATTCTATGCTGGCTTAACAGCATTGTTAGCCCATTGAATTGGCCGCCGGTTCATCAGAAGAGAGTGCGACTGCCTCCCCAGCATGTGTCATGCAGGGGCATCAATGCTTGTGTTTGCCCACAATGATATTCATGTGCGTTGTTACTGTTGTTTGGTCAAAACACCCCTGTGAGTGGCCTTCCCTAGGGTGGAAACCTTCCTAGGGTGGTTTTGCTGTGTGAGGTCTGGCCTGCTGGCGTCAAGAACTATACCCAGCTGCAGATAGAGCATGGTTCCTGCAATGCAGTGGCTGTGGTTGCCCTCTCGATGCTTGTTGTTCGGCGAACAGGCTGTAGCAGGCCAACAGCATTGGTACAGAATAATGGTTCAGGAGGAAGCAGGTACAATCATGCAGGTGCAACAAGAATGCACAGTGTCAGTTGGCAAAGGGTGCAAGGTACACATACACTGCAGTTGGCTCGCCGTATGTTCTGCTGAAGGAAGCAATGAAAGCATGGTGCGTGCGTCAGGCGAGCTGAGGCCAGACAGCAGCCTATTGAGTACCAGCAGCTCCCCTCGAAACAGCGTATTGCCCGGGATCTCTCCAAGCGTCAGTACCTACAGCAAGTGTACTGTTGTTCAACAGTGCGTAAAGGCAGATATTCATTGGTGATGAGACCCATTGGATAACTTCCATTTTCATTCTTCCTGTATCGCACCCGCCTTCTGCAGAAGGTGCAGCAGCAGTGCTGGGACCGTCCTCGCGTTAGTTCTAGTTTGAAATGGCCTTAGTGTGAAGCGCAGGGCAGGTTGTTGCGTAACGATACTTGCAGAACTAGTCTACACTATACAAAAAGTTGGCATTGCCAAGCGCATGTGAGCATCAAGGATCAGCACCTGCTGGAACAGACTTACGGGCTGCAGTTGGTGCAAGGACGTGCATAGACGAAAGCACGTAGCTACCGCACCAAAAAGTTTCATGATATGTGCTTCTTCCATTAGCGGTTCCATCTTGACCGGCATGAGGGGTGTTCCAGGCCTTGTTTGATAGTGAAGGGCCATAGGCTCGGCGTGCTAAGGGTGCTCAGCGTGAAGCAGGAACTTGCAGCTTTCAGGCAACAATGACGATGTGAAGTGCATATTATGACAGCTGAGGACAAGGATAGTCCTCCCGGCGCAAGCAAGACCCCAACAGTATGCACCAGCAGCAGAAAGCCTGAGGAGGATGCCGTAGCGGTCAGAGTGGCCGTAAACATACGGCCACTGGTAGAACAAGAGCTAGCCAAAGGATGTCAGGAAATACTTGACGTAACCCCTGGCACAGCACAGGTACTGGATCGGCTCATAACATGATTGGGAGCACAGGTGCACCATTGCTCTTGTGCAGGTCAGGGCTTCTGCTTAATCAATCATGTGTCATGTGCAGATTCAAGTTGGCCAGCATACCTTCACGTACGACAATGTGTACGGCAGCAGTGGTGGATCAGATGCAGTCAACCTTTACAGCGACTGTGTTCAGCCACTGGTGGATGGCTTGTTCAGGGGCTACAATGCCACAGTGTTTGCTTATGGTGAGCATGGCCAACGGGGTTGCCAAATCACCTCCAATCGATCCGTCAGCATAGCACTATCATCGTGGCTGCACAAGACAGCACACCTACCTGGCTTCTTGTGCACCAATGAGGGGTACACCTGTAACAGGCAACATCCAAGGACATCAATGCAATGCAATCCATATACAGACTGCATGCTGTGCTTACCTTCATGATGTCATCACAGACTGTGGTTGTTTGTTGCCTAGCAGTGTCAACTTTGCCACTGCAGGTCAAACAGGATCTGGCAAGACATACACTATGGGGTCCTCCTGGTCACCGGGCATGGAACATCTGGGAGTGATTCCATGCGTTATGGATGAAATGTTTGGCAGGATGGAAGCAACTGGAAACACTGACTTCACAGTCAAAGTCAGCTTTGTGGAAATCCACAAGGTGAGCACTGCTGAAATGTTGACAGTATGCCCTGCAGCATGAAGCTGTAGCCCCCTCTGCATGGGACTTGCATGTCCCTTGTCGCAGAGGCAGCACACAGGTCTAAGGTCTAAGGTAGAGTTGATGCAAGCTCTTCTGCACGTAAGGCTTGCTATGCTCCAGAGACACATCATTGGTGGCTTGCAGGAGGAAGTCAGGGATTTGCTATGGACCAATTCAGCGGCCCCTAGACCAGTGGTGACAATTCGTGAGCTGCCAAATGGGGTCAGCTTGGCAGGGGCTTGTGAAAGGCTAGTGACGTCCAGGGAAGACATGAGCCATGTACTCATGCAGGGAACACTGATGCGCGCAGTAGCCAGCACCAACATGAACAGCAGGTGGGACTTTGCAGTGCATATCAGCCGTCATGCAAACATGGTGATAGCAACTGTGACTCATGGTTCATTCGACACTGTAGACAAAGTCAGATTGCTCATCATCCACTTTGGTCAGCTGGCGTTTGTGGTACTGTCACGAAACTGACATCCGGGGACTGATTGAATCTGCCACAGGTCAAGCAGAAGCCATGCTATCTTCACCATCACATTAGAGCAGCGGCGTAGACAGCTTGTCCGTCCAGCCAGTGCTCCGCCAGCAGTGCAGTACACACCAGGCGGCACAGTCGTTGCAGCAGGCAGTCATGAGGTCAGTGACGCAGATAGCAGTGAAGAGGAAGAGGAAGAAGATCTTGAAGTTGTTGGTGATGAGTACCTTATAGCCAAGGTAAGGGATCTGTGGTTGGGCGAGTGAAAAGCAAGGCAAAGAGTACAGAGGCTGCCTCAACAGATTGGATGTTCAGCCCATGACTTTAGCAGCCCATGATTTGGATGAGCATTGAGCAGTGGTACAGTACTATCAATGACTGGATGGGCATACACAATTGCTGGATGTACACATGACTGCATGTGTGACACTCCATAATCCTGGCATTACCACAGATGTGAGCCCAGTCAACACCATTGCCCTTCTCCAAGTAAAAATGTCTTAACTTCTTGCAGATGCACCTTGTTGATTTGGCTGGCAGCGAACGTGCCAAACGTACTGGTGCTCAGGGTGCCAGGCTGAAGGAAGCCATCAACATCAATAAGGGCTTGCTGGCACTGGCCAAGGTCATTACTGCTTTGGTAGAGAATCAAACTCATGTGCCTTACAGGTAGGGTTGCAGTGGTGATTGCAAAACAGCTTTGATGGCAGCTGGTTCTAAGTACAGCATATGTGCGTCGCTTGTGGAGGACCAATACTTTAATATAGTCCAATGTTACTCAGCCGGCTACAGGCCAACATAGTGAAACTCACCTAACTGAGGTCTCTTGTCCACAACTGTCCACAAGTAGACATCAAGGTTGCAAGGGCATCATGGCCTACCATGGTTGCAAGGGCATTGCTCGATGTTGCCTCACACTTACCAGTCAGCCCGTCCAGTCATTGCTTAGAGTGTGTTCTTGTTCTGCATGCCAGGGACTCCAAGCTGACCCGTCTCCTGCAAGACAGTCTGGGTGGCAACTCCCGCACTGTCATGATAGCATGCGTCAGTCCAGCTGACATAAACAGGGAGGAGTCGCTGAACACACTTCGATATGCAGATAGAGCACGCAGAATTAAGAATAAGCCTGTGGTCAATAGGGACCCCGTGGCAGCACAACTGTCAGCACTACGCCAGCAGATTGCTAGCCTTAGGGCGGAGAACACCGCCCTTAAGGGTGCACTTGGAGGTGATGCAGCAGCTGTAGCAGTTTTCAACACCAGGCCGGGGGTGGCTTCTGAGGCATTGCAGGAGGCATATGATGACCTGGCTGTCAGGTGCAATGCCTTGGAGGTCGAAAATGCAAGACAGAGCATGGAGCTGGTAAGTTGAGGCTGCGACTTTGCATGTGGTCCATAATTGCAGCATGACCTGGGTACCAGGTGTGTTGGAACTGCATGTGGAGGCACATCCTGGCTTGAGTTCATTCTTGACTCTCTGTTTTCACTTTTTGCTGTGTTACAGGATCAAGCTCATAGTGAAGTAAAGTTACTACGAGCTGGCCTGCTTGCTGCAGAGACACAGCGTGACCAGGCAGCGCTGCGCTTGGAGGCTCTGCGTCGAGCTGTGGCAGCATCCAGTGATGATGCCATGCAAGCAGTCTTGTGCCAGGATGAAGCAGCTGCAACAGCAGCAGCCTCTGCACCACCTGAGCAAGCACAAGCAGGAGATGAAGCAGCACAGCAGCAGCTGGGTCCAAATCTGTCACCTTTGATGGCTGCAGCCACTGCAGAGGCAGCTGCTGGTGCAGTAGCAAATGGTATGGGCGTCGTAGCAAACCTCAGAGCTCGTGTGCTGGAACTGGAAGCTGAATTGCGTCAAGCTCGTAGCTTACAGCGGATGACATCCAGTGTTATAGCACGGGGCATGAGTGCAGGGGGTGGCCTGGGCTCTCGTGCTGCCTCCACATCACACATCTCAGCAGGTGGCAGAACAAGCAGACCTGTTGATGCACACCTCCTACCTATGCCGGATCTAGCTGGTGCAAGTAATGGCGTTAGTGTAGAGGAAAATGACATGGATGCATGTACCCCTATGACCCCTGCTAGACCAGTTGCTGATGAACTGGATGAGCCCCTCTTGGTAAGTATCTAGCTGAACACCCAGCCTCACATGCAGTGTCCAGCATTCTCATCCAGGGTGCAGGTGCAGTCAAACCCTTGCTGAGCAATGCAAGTGCAGCATGAGGTGTACGGCGTATGTAGACCTGCAATCAGCACATTAACCATGTTTCAAGACTGGAAAATGGCATGATGGTTGTGCATGCTTGTTTACAGGAGGTGGAGCCAGATGCTGAGGTGATAGCTCAGTCAGCTGCTCATATGGTTGCGCGCGAGGCCATGGCACTGAAGCTGGCAGTTCTAAGTCGCCAGATGGAAGCCAAGCAGAAACGCTTGGCTGCTCTGCAAGGTGCAGCCGACTTAGAAGGCGCCAAGACCAAGTATATGCTAGACCTGCAAAAGGAGAGGGACACTTTGGCAAAGGAGAAAACAGAGCTGACGAAGGTACGCCTCAATTGCTGCTCTACACAGTGACAGCAAGCAGACAGGGGCAACTGAAGGTTTCTGAGCCTGCCCAGTTGTTTCAGCCTGCCAGTTGAGGTATGCCACTGACTCTTGGCTGCATTTACCTCTGGACTTAGTAGTCTACTTGTCCCAGCTATTATTGGGACCAAAGGCTACTGTCCTTGTGCAAGTGTTGAGTCCATCATGGAGTGCTTTTGTGGTTCCTGCAGAAGCTCCAGGCTGTGGAGGCAGCTGGAGCCGAGGAACGCAAGAAGTTGGAGCAACAGTATCGTGACAAGCTCACCATGGTGGAGAAGCGTCTCAAAGAGCTGTCTGAGAGAGAGAAAGCTGCGAAGCGCAGTGCAGCGCAACTGGTAAGGTTATGCACTACCTATGGGTTGAAGAAATTGAAAGCTACAAGACAGCTGGACATACGTCTAGCTGCTAAGCCAAAGTCAGTAGCATCTGCAGAGGGTCGACTCAGCGTTACGCACCAAGCAAACCCTCTGCTTTGTGACCGTGGTAAGGCCCGAGCCAGAGCGTGCACTTGCTGACAAGGTGTTCCTTGCTTCTTCAGGGTCGTGTGCAAGCAGTATGCCAGCAGCTGACATCTGACATCAGTCGAATGAAAGCAGCCAGAGCAGCTGTGCAGCGCCGTATGGAGGCAAAGGAGAAAGAATTCAGAGAGTGGAGATTGTTGAGAGAGCGCGAGGTGCTACAGCTTCGTCGCAATGCGCAGAGGCAGAATGCAGCATTGCAACAACATCAAGCAATGCACAGCAAGCAACAGGTACGCTTGCTTGTGATCATCATTGATATTGTCTTGTGACCTGCGCTTGACATGGTCAGATGAATAGCAGCAGTTTGCAACCATTATTACTTCTCAGCAATCAAGATCTGCAGGGGCAGTGCTGCAGCTCTTTCATGCTGAAGATAGAGCACTATGTTGTGCTTCAATGTGTCAACGTTAGTTGCATACTGCAACTTCATCTAGGCGGTCTTGAAGCGCAAGACAGAGGAGGCTGAAGCTGCCAGACGCAAGTTGCGTGACCTGCTGGAGCTGCAGGCCAAGATCAGAAAGGATAAGAAGGGTTCCACCAGCCTATCAGTGGATGAAAAAGGTAGCTGCTGTAGCTTGAACAGGCCAGTAGCATGTGTGACAACAAAGTGTCAGCATGTTTTGACAACATCGGATGCGAAGTGATGTTTGGTGAAACGATGCGTGCCATGGTTCTTTCCACTGCCACACCCTTGGGGCCAGGTGGAGCAGCAAGCAGAAGGAGGCAAGGCGACAATTTGATGGTAGGTGGGTGATGTACCCGTCTGGCCTGCACTAGTGCTCACCTGATGTCCCTGTTCCTGCCTGACATTGCAGGCGTGCCAGTTGAGCTTGAGCTGCAGCCCAATGCCAGTGCTCCACTGCTTCGCACAGAGAAGGCCAGACGTGATTGGCTTGACCAGGAACTGGAATTGTGCACCACCAGCTGGCAGTATCAAAAGGTGATTTCCATTCCTCACGATAATCACCACAGGTATCTTGCATGCTGCTGTGTGTTGTGAGCTGAACCAGCAGCTAGCATATCGCTACCAACAACCTCAGACACATTATCAGATGAGTGTGCCACTGTGCAGTGCCAAGTGTCTGCAGGAGACTGCTTCAGCCGTACAGACATGTGTTTCTTCTGTCTCTGCAGGTGCTGGAGGGGGAGCTGGCGCAACGTGCTGAAGCCACAAGAAAGCTCCGTGAGGTGCAAAAGCAGCTCATGCTACTGGGTGGGCTTGTACCGCCCAGCCCAGTTGTCACAGCGGCAGCTGCAGCAGCTGCTGTTGCCAAACGTGGTGCTCATGCTGCTGCTGCCTTGCCAAGGGAGGATATTCTGCAGCAAGATGCTGCTAAGCTGCAGGCAGTCATTGAGAAACACAGTGGAAGCATCAAGGTGTGCAGTCTGAACAGTGTGCTTGTTGCGCTGCTGATGCTGAAGCAGTCACATCCACACAAGTGCTCCTCATCATGCCCTCTGGCAGTTCATGCCTGACATAGGTCCCTTGATGCATGGTATATGTTGCTATCATGCAGACCGCTCATATCACCAATGCTTGCTGTCTTCTTGGCATGCAACTGCCCTGGGTGCTGCTTACAGGAACTACAAGAGCAATGGGAGCGAGCTCGCAATGATGAGCAGTCACGTGGTGCTGGTGCTGCTGATGTCAAGCGCTGGACAGGCATACGCAACATTGTTGAGGCTCGTGAGCTTCTGCGTACACTGTTCCTTTCAGCTTGTGCACATAAAGCTCAGGTAAGACAGCTGGCATGAGGCATGATGTCAGGATCACGCCGGAAGTTGTCAAGATCAGCTCAGTGCAACTTGACGTGTACATGCTGATGCTTTGGTGGCTTTCATGTGCAGCACGTGCTGGTCTGGTGGCAGAGGCCACTCACCTCTGTCAGCGTGTCTGCTATTGGCAATGCATGCGGGGCTATGTTAGTTCTGAATTGCAGCCTGTGCCGCCTTGTCTTTCATCCTAGGTGTATGAGGGACAGATGGAGTTGGCAAAGTTGCAAGAAGCAGTTGACATTTTACAGATTAAGCTGGATATGGCCACGCAGCAAGCAGCAGAGGCAAAACGCAAGGCTCTAGAAGCAGAGGCAACTACTGCAGCAGTCCTGACAACTCCTGCACACATCACTGCAGCAGCTGCAACAACAGGCCCAGGTGATACTAGTGATGACGATGACAAAGATAATGAGGAAAACCGACCGTTTGCCAGACGTCTGATGTCTAGCATATCTAAGCAGGAAGCGGGTGGTCGTGCAGCTGCCGCTGCCGCTGCCATAGCTGCTGCAGCTGCAGCCAGCCGGCGTGAGGTCAGTGCAGCAGGTGTGGCAGACATACTAGGCCAGCTTGGCTCAGCGGCAGCAGAACAGGAAGATCATAGAGATGATGTGGACATAGAAGCGGACAACTTACTGCATAGCATGGGGTTACCTCCCATCAAGGAGGTGCCTTCTCCAACAGATACCGCAGCAGAGTTGTCTGGGTCCATGTCTGCTGGCAGGATGGTCACATACAGCAAGAGCAGGAGCGGAAGCAGGCAGGATCCCAGCACAAGGTACCAGGCCCTGGTCAGGTGCAAATATGGGTCATGGCACTCGCAGAATGGTGCCCCTGGCAGTACTGCTGCAGGAGAAGCAAGCAGTAGCAGTGCAAGCAGCAGGGCTGCCAGTGGAAGTTTGAGTCTGCAACCTTCTGAGACTGACAAGGGCAGGGCATTTATTGAGGGGGTTGGTAGTGCTGCCGGGCCTGGCAACTTGCCATCAGCTGGGGACCCACAACGGCCAGAGAGACAGGGATCACTAGGACAAGTAGCACAGGATCTTGCAGCCAAGCTGGATGCTCTTGAGGTTCACTGGCAGGGGTATAAGCAAAATGCTGCTGGAAATGTCAGGAGATCGATCACGGGCAATTCAAAGCAAGGCAGGCCCAGCTTTGACAGCACCTCGGGTAGCCCAAGTGCCAGCACTGTTGGCAGCATAGGCATGAGCTATGGTAGGCCAGGCAGTGCACTGAAGGATCCATCGCAGCTCAGCTCTGCTGCTGTGAAAGGCAATGTGGAGGCAGCAGAGATTGCTGGTATTCACAGTCAAGTGCTTGAAGGGCCACAGATGCGCTCACAAGCCATATGTCAGACAGCAGCAGTGTGGCCTCATCAGCAGGAGCCAGATAGTCACCTTCAGCAACTGGAGAACAGCGCAGATGCAGCAAATGTAAACGTTGTGAAAGAATTGAACTTCCTGGAAGTGGAGGAGGGCACAAAATCTTCACTGGCATCCACTGGTGAGTTGCAGCAGAGTCCGCCTCATAGTATGACACCAAGGAGCAGCAAGAGTCCTGATATCTTTGGCAGTCGGCAGCAGCGGCGTTCAAGGCCACAGCAACAGCAGGACGCCACGCAGCAGGAAGCAGCTGGCAGAAGGTGTAATGCCAGGCGTGTGAGTGAGCAACGTGATGCTGAACACCAACAGCAGCAGGGTGGCACTGACGTAGATGGTGAAGATGAAGATGTGTCTGACGATGACGAGGATGAGGACCCCAGCTATGACCCTGCCATTCATGGGACACCTATGATGTCCCGGGGGGTAGGCAGAAGAGCTGGCAGGAACAGCAGGTCACGTTATTCCAGGCTCTCCGGAGGCTCAACTGACGGCAACCCAAGTTCAGGTTGGTCTCTGGCCCTTGCTTGATGGCGGCAGGTTGCAGAATGCAATGGTCAAGGCTGTGGTACATCCCTGATGCCTGGTGCCAATCGCAATCAGCAACACAAGGCATCAGAAGCAGCAATTGCTTGTTTGTATCAGCCATCGTTGCATTCATTCTGCTGCACAAGTCATACTTCTTCCGAGAGTGTGGCGGTGACCTTCCTTGCAACACAAAGCATCCCCGCATGACATTGAGTGACTGCTTGACGCTTCAGACTCCCTGTTGGGTCATCAGGTTCAAGCTGTGGCTACTGTTCATATGCAGATGGTGCCACATCAGCACGTGTTGCTGGCAGGTGGGGCGGCCGTGACAACCGTGCGGCGGCCAGCAGTCGCCCCAACAGCGGCAACTCCACCAGCGCCTCATCATTTAGCCATTCTGCAGGCTCTGCCAGAAGCCTGGCTGCTCAGGTATGTTTGACCGCCTTTCTGCATGTTGATAGATGCCATTGCTTGTTGAAGAAAGGTCATGTGGTATAATCATGTGTTTGACATCTTCCCAGCGTAAATATGGACCTGTGCTGCCGTGTGCCTGCCATCGAGATTGTGTTACCTATGTTCCCTGTGCAGGTATCCTTCAACCATGAGAAACGGCGTGAGTGGGAAAAGCCAGTGCTTGAGGACGTCAATGCTTTGCGAGCTGGGCAAGGCCTACCTGCCATTGACAAGCTTACCATCAAGGTAAGTGTAGCTGTTGTTCAGCTACATCAGCAAGCACCTTCTGATGGCCTCAAAGCTGTGGAAGAAGCTGGCACCAGTGAGCATGCCTGCATGTACATGTGGTTTTGCAGTTGCGACCAGTGTCTGTTGTATGGCACATGCAGTAGCATGTTGACACTCTTCCTGTACCTGGTTCATCTGCAGGTGTTGAAGGATTGCATGACTGGCAAGGAGCTTGACGGTAAGATGTGGGTTGCTGGAGCTAAGACTCGGGACAATCTCATTTCAGAATACCGGTGAGTTACTGTTCACCTCATCAACTCAATTCAGGCTGTGAGAACAAGCTGCAGGCACTGTACTGAGTCACACTACATTTTGTGTGGTGGTTTACCCACTCAGCTCCTGCGTTATGCAAAAAACAAGCATTGTGCGTGTGACAAATACACCTGCAGGCGCATGCTCAATCTAGGGGAGGAGACCGACATTGACCGCATCACAGGGGCAGCAACTTGGTCTATGCCAACGTCACCCACAAGTAGTGGAGAGGACACACCCAATGAGGAGAGTAACTGGCAGGGGCGTAACAGCAGGGATGGCAGCAGAAGCATAAAACGCAGTAGCAGCCTGGGACCCGCTGTCAACAACTCTTGGTGTGGTAAGCAGGCACATGGGCTTCGACAGCTATGGGCATTTTTCACAAATGCTGGTGCATCTTGCAGTGCTCATGGACTGTTATAACATGAGAGGTCATAACCAAAGTCAAAGCTTTGGTAGCCTTTGCTGACCAGGTCCTAATGCTTCTGGGTTTGCAGCACGGCGTGTTCCCTCAAGCATGCAGCTGGCAGATGCGAACAACATGCCAGCCTTAGCTCCTGCCAGCAGCTACCCGTCACCAACATGGACGCGCAAGCTGCAGAGTGCTGATGGCAGCACGATCAGCAGCCCTGCTCGTATGTCACAAGCAGCGCCAGGCAGGATACGAGCCAGATCGCCGCCAGGAGCTATCTCAGCCCGGGGAAGTTCAGACAGCAGTAGACTAGTAAGCCACAGCTTAGACTGCAGCCTGCTATCAGGTGCAGGGGGAGCCCAGCGAGTGTTTAATGAGGTATCACCGGCAGCAGCTGGTGCACTGCTAGAGGTGGGTTGATAAATCATCTGACAGATTATATCATATAATGTCATATCAAATCAAATCATATCATATCATATCATATCATAACATCTGTGTACAAGGTAGCTGTGATGATCAAAGGACTGTAGGAT
>LWCB01001023.1:0-15629 GCA_001630525.1 Coelastrella sp. M60 | reverse complement strand
CAAACACAACAACACTAGGCAGAAATCTATTACACAATCAGCATGAACCTGTCAGAGCGCTCATCACAAGTCTCCCAAAACACCATGTAGGACCTACAGCCTCATGACCCATTGCCACATCAGACACATCAGCTTACATGAGATTGTGTGCAACATCATCATACCTGATCATCTCAATGACTGCAGCACTGATCAGTGCACCAATCTGAATCACAAACCCTATACCAATCCTTGTGGTCATGCTGATTGGTCTCCTCAACTTGTTCATCAGGGGTACAAGCATCAGGTCGTAGCACACTACAGTGAACAGCACACCAAATGTGTTGGCAAATGATATTGAGCTGGCAGGGACCTCTGTGCTGCTGCTGAGCCTCCTGTCCATGACATCACCGGGGTATGGCAGCAGGGTGAAGATGGGATCATATGTCATCTGGAGAGGTGAACGCAGCAGTATGCATCGCTTAGTTGATGCTATTTGGAAGCTAAGTTTGTGATAATGTTAATCAATGGCCAATGTCTTCTTTGATAGGTGATGATGCAGGGCCATGTCAATGGATGTATACTATATTCCACGGTGAAATGATAGTTTGATCAGCTGCAAAACAAGGATACTAGCCGCTCATGACCAGACCTCAACCACATGGCAATGCTTATACCTGGTAGATGCATATACACAAGAACAGTGGCATGACGCCCAGGAATGCCTTTGTCTCCTCAACCTCAGTGAGCGTCACGACTGGCCCTGATGATGATCTAATGGCCGCCTTGTCCAAACACCTGGACAACACACAAACACACACAGCACACAGAGTGGCTCAGGCCGGCGGTCAGAGAGACAGCACAGCCTTAAGGCTGTTTCCACATTACCAAGAAGTATATGCCTGCTGATGTTGAACAAACTGCGCAACCCCAGGCTGGTATCACACTGGGTTCAGTGCAACTGCTTGCCATTGAATGGCTTTGCCTGTGCCACTGTCACTGCTGTTACTGTTGCTGGTGAGCTCCTGGATTGTACTTCTCTGAAAGTTATCACTGATATATTCATTCATATAGTATATACAACTGTTGTACTGACTGTTACAGTCAGATGTGTTCTCATTTCGGCTCACTTCATTCTGTTGGTGTGCTCCATGGTGAAAGGCAGGACCCCTTCTGCTCCTGATTCAGGCTGATGCAGGTCAGCAGCGTCAGAGGGAAGGGCCAGGCGGCGCTTCACATAAGCACCTAACACAGCAGTACAGCAGTCATGCTTTTGTTCATGGTCTCAGCAGGCAGTAGGTATACCGGTCTCCTAACAGCCGGCAACACATCTGACCATGTTTCAACCATTGCAGCAACAGTGGGCACTGCCGTATGATAGGGCAGAATTGGCCTGAACCACGACACTGAAGCACAGTTACGTACCCTTTATCACTTTCCAGATGCGTGAGAAGGGTGAACCTTCTGGTGGTAACCGCGTGTACAGTCCCGCAACGGCGCCGGCCACGAACATTGCAATGGCCACGGCGAAGGCGATGGTCGGAATGCCGAAGCCAACGCCATATCCCTTGCTTTCTTGGACACCAACCACGACAGTAGAGGCCACAAGAGCACCTGAAGGAGAACATAAACAGCAGCAGCGTTGAGTGCAGGGTGAAGTCATCTTCTTGCACTATCAGTCGGTTGCAAGAAGGGCATGACAGAGCTCTCCGTGGCTGCAAGAGAACATATGCGTGCCATTTCAGTGATACCTTACCGATGTTGATTACAAAGTAGAACCAGTTGAAGAACGAGGATCGCCAATTCCTGCAGAAATACAACAGTTGCCAACAGCAACAGTAGCCGAGACAGAAACATTGTGTTGGGTGTTGTTGGTCAGCAGAGCTATGGCTGAAATCACAACAGCTATGCAAGGACAACCTGGTAATCTCAAGGAGGCACACCTCACGGGCATAAGAATTTCTGTTCAGGAACTATAAGTTACACATATACACTGGCAGGCTTGGTTGGCTTCCATCACGTTGTAATGTTGGTCGGTCAAGAGATTATGTCTTTCTTGATCTCTTGATTGATCAAGATCAAATCGTGATGGAAGCCAACCGAGCCTGCCAGTGGCGCATACATCATAATCACAAGGGCCAACAAAGTGTCTGCAGACTTGTCTGCGGACTGGCCAAGCAGCACGCCCTGCTGCTGGTGCTGCTGCACCAAGTGCAAGCTGTAGCTGATCCCAGGTCTCACCTTTCCACAGGCACCTCTTCTCTGAACTGGTCTCCACCAAAGCTGCTCACACATGGCTTGATACCTCCACTACCAAGAGCTGTCAGATACCTGCCCAGGCGGACAATAACAACAGCAGCAGCAACAACCGTTGCAGCGTCAAAAGTCAGTAATGATGTTTCCCTAGATCACTCACATGAGTACCTAATCTTCCACTGTAGACCGCCGCCTTGCCTGTGGACTGCAACAGAAGCTTTCAGCTAACAGCACACTTTCAACGGAAGGTGAAGGCTCAGGTTGAAACGGGCAAACAGCAACGGGCCTGCTGCTGCTGCTGCTGCTGCTTTCCTAACACTCACATAAACACCCAGAAGACACTCTGCGTTGTTGCCATTCCTGCTGCTGGTACGACTCCTGGCAGGGGCTTGATCTCAGGAATAAGATTGACCAGGCTGATGCCCAGCATACCCTGATGATGCAAAACAGTGGAGATATATGAATATCATGATCCGGTTTTACTTGACATATGAATGTCTGGTTTCATTTGCAATGATGTTAGGGTTGTAGCACAAGCTGAGCAGGCCCTTGCTGCTGCTACTGCTGCTGCTCATCAAATGACTCTGATAGCTAGTGTCTGCTGAGTTGCGTCCATTGAGACTTACAATGAAGTAGATGATGCTGAAGACCAGAATGACCCAGAACTTCCCCATCCAAGCATCAGCCAGGTAGGCTCCTATGAGAGGTGTCAGGTACACGGTGGCCTTCCACACTTGAAGCTGAATATGCAAGTGGTGTGAACAGACAACAAGGCAACACTCGTCAGAATCAGCAAGTGCACAAAACATGTTGTTGCATTGTGAGATGGTAAAAGGCAACCAGCAGCGAGCGTAAAATATGAACTTCAGCAAGCACGCAACACTGGGTTGATTTCACCTCAGCAGCAATGTTCAAACATTGGTATTACCACCAGTCGTATTCTCACCAATTGTGATGCAGTGTCAGCCGGGTAGCCCAACACCTTCTTGAGGTAAAGCCCCATGTTGGTCTGAAGGCCATAGTAGGCAAGCCTGGGAAGAGTGAAAGCAGAAGCGCAACATACAGATTGCAGAAGACAGATTGAAGCTCACAGCAGAGACTTTGTAACAAGCAGAAGATGGGTGCTGAATATACAGGTTCAAATGTTACTGTGAAGGAACATCATAAAACCCCCAACCAACGCAATCGCAAGCACAGTTTCTGACTGAAGTGTAAGGAGGCATGTCAGCAGCATATCAGGGCACATGCTTGGGCAACCGCAGTTCCACGTGCAGGCAGGGTGCTCAAACAACTTCTGCCGCTGTTGTCACCATTGCTGCTGCGATTGCTGCTGCTGCTGCTGTTGCCATTGCCTCTGCTGCTGCTGCTGCTGCTGCCACCGCTTCTGCTGCTGCCATTGCTGCTGCTGCTGGTGGTAGTGGGGCAGCAAGGCCCTCCCTGAGCTGCTTTACCCTTAAAATAATGATGTCGCACCTTTCACACAGTTCATTGCCTGTATAAACGAAGAGCAGTTAATTAATCGTGGTTCACTCCATCATCTTGGCGGGGAAGGTGCAATTTGCAGTGTGTGACCAATCGGCACAACAAGGACAAACATTCAATTATTATTCAGCGTGTTATGTACGACATGATATGAAGAATCAAAGTTGTCGCAGTCCTGGACATTGAGGTCACTGGTGCGGAGAAGCTATGGCGCGGCCCGCCATCCGCGAACTGCTCATGCTGCATACTTTTTGCTGGTATTTCTCGTATCATTATAGTCACGCGTGGTATTTATTCCAGCGTTTCTCACCCAGGATGCAGAGGCAAGCGAGCAGCAGCACTCGCTTCCTACGACTCGACACGACCTCCTGCTCTTGCGCAGCACGCCTGTCGTCGTCCTTGCGCGGAGCTACAGGTTCAGCGACATCTACTGCGTTGCTACGAACATTTTTATCCTGCAAATCGTCTGCGACGGAACCTTCGGACACCAGCCCAGCGTGCGGGGCCATGATGATTTTCGTCACTGCAGTCACAGTTGTGCAACAAATCACCAATAAAATTGAGAAATGCAGCCGATACGTTATCTTGCACAACTGTGTATTCACCTGTGTTTCACCAACGTTTCTAGACAGTTTCCTTCAACCTGTTCTCACCGAGACCAACCGAGTGTCACTGCGGGTTACCGTTGCGGCTTTGAGACACAAATACAGCACGCATGCACAAGAATCTATGTCATACACATTCGTGGAATGAAAATGCTGCATGTGTGAGGACCCGCATTCATTGCAGCTTGTTAACTGGGTCAACAGGCGATGTAACAAGGTAACTGAGGGCATCACGTGCCTCGCCGTTGCTCGACAGCGATTATGGCATGCATCATATCCCCTCTAGACTCTCGTAATGCCTCTTCAACAACAACCTGTTCTGCACCAGTCACTGCCATGACATGCTGCACTACCTGCGGATCTACTTCTCTTGCTGAGGCTGCTTGAGTGCTGCTGCTGCTGCTGCCACCTCTGCCGGATGCTCTACCCCCCCTCCCTCTACCAGTCCGTCTGGTGCTGAGTGATGCTGCCAGCTCTGTTGCTGCTGCCGCTGCCTCTGAAGACAACACACTGCTGCTGCTGCTGCCAGCACCCCTGGCACCCGCTCTGCCTCTCATGGGTGGAGGTGCTGCTGCTGCTGCTGCTGGTGTGGCAGTGGCAGCAGGAGGCGACTCATAGCTGAAACCCAGAGGTGAAGGAGCGAATAGCCCTCTACCACCCCCGCCAGCCCCTAGGTCTGGAGGTGTTATGTTGTCACTGCCTGAACCAGGTGTAGCGAATGGCAGGCCACCCTGCTGGTGCTGCCGCTGCTGCTGTGTATGCCCAAACACTCCATCACCAGCCGGCAGGCTCCTCAAGGTCGGCTGCTCAAGTCCAGGAGCCAGCATATGCAACAGATTGGCTCGACGAGCTGCAGCTGCTCCTGCTGGACGAGCAGCAGACAGTTCAGGCCCTCCTACTGCTGCTGCTGCTGGTGGTGTGATACCAGGAGTAAACCCAAACCCTTGGAACGGGGCAGGACCTGCACCTCTACCTAGTGCTGCTGTTGCAGGAGTGTTAGATATGGACATGCCACCTGGACTGCTGCCAACAGTTGTAAGGGTCTGGCCACCTGCTGCTGCTGCTGCTGCTGCTGCTGCTGGATCTGTCACTTGTTGTTCAGCAGGTGCTACAAAGCTGAAGGGTGCTGGTGTCCCAATATCCATGTCATGATCTGCTGCTGCAGCTGCTGCTCCTGCTGCCAGTGTTTGCAGCAGTGTAGCCATACCAGCACCTCCTGCTGCTGCTGCTGCTACAGTAGGTGGCATTGGTGTTGCACCTGTTTCTGACAGCAACTGCATGTCATCATCATCATCAATGTCGTGACCAGTGGGGGCACTTCCCTGCTGCTGCTGCTGCTGCTGCTCATCATCCGAATCGTCCATGACAACACTGAACGCTCCTGAAGATAAAGAGACAGAAGACACAACAGAGGCCCAGGCAGAGGCCCAGGTAGAAAGATTTACCTGTTGCAGATCACTAAGGGCAGACAAACCAGTAGGGTAACAGCAGCAGCTGTTGCTCCCGATACCAGGTGTGTCTGATTCAGACTGCGTCGAACTTCACCAAAGTGGCCCAGGCACATGTGTAGGAGGCAAGTTGTGCATCTATACCTGAGTGAATCAAGTGCATGACGGCTTGGTGTGCATGAAAGCATGCCACACAAGTAATGCAGTCTTCACAAACAATACTGCTACTGAGCATTGGTCACCAGATGGCTTTTATCGTTGTTGGTTCTCACCTGGCGTATTGCCTGCCATAGGGGAGGCATAACCATATTGCTGCTGCTGCTGCTGCTGCTGTGACAACCAACTGCTGCCAGCAGCAGCAGCACTGCTGCTACCATCAACCCCAGCAGCATCTCCCAACACTCTTCTGGCCCCAAACACTGCCCTACCACTACTACCACCAGCAGCGGCTGGTGCTGGCCCAGCAGCAGCAGCAGTGTTGCCAGTCCTAGCTGCTGCTGCTGCTGCTGCTGTGTTGTTTGTACTGCGCATGTCTCTGAGTATTGCCTTTGCTTTCATGTTTGCAGGTCCACCAACATCCAGCAACCTCTGACAGTACTGCTCAGCATCAGCCAGACGACCACAACTCTGAAACAACAACGACAACAGCAACAACACCAGTATGTGAGTGCTACAAAGCCATTGATCAAAGCACTGAGCCATGAGCATTATCGACAAAACTTCCTACGCTGCGGAGCAGAACAAAAGAAGCATTGCATGTTAGAAGCCCTACTCCCACTTCACACAGCCAGCAGAAGGCCTGCATGAATTGATGTATGTCAACATACAGAACAGATACTTTACGCTGACAATGCCACCAGTGGGTTCAGTTGAGAAGTCTACATCTGTTTCTGAAGGATCGATGCGGCCCTTCAAACTTGCTGCATTACAGACTCAACTTGACGCGCAGCACCATTCTGTTGTACGCCATATTGACTATGCAGCCCATCATGACTACATAACAATGTGCCATCACTGGGCTCTAGTGACACGGAATGATCACCAACAAAGCCACAAGTCTTGTCTGTACATCACATCGGCCCAGTATGTCTCCTAGCCCCCCCACCTTTGCATACTCTGCCAGGTACAACAGTGCCTCAGTGACGTCATTCCCCTGAGCCCTTTCAGCATCAAGTCGAGCAAGATTCAGAGAGTAGTAGTGGGCAGCAGCAGCAGCGTCACCCTGAGCCTCATGAAGCTTAGCCTAGCAGCAGCAGCAGCAGCAGCAGTAGCATTATGTCGTACAGCTCTGAGGTTTCAGCAAGGAACCTACCAGCTACACCACATCCCTATCGCTTGACCTAGTAGAGCAGTATAAGTTCTATCATCGCATCACAAGGTCAATTGATCATCCAGCATGCCTTGAATGGTGATCACATATGAAGCATGTTGCTGCTGCCCCACACTCCTCACCAGTTTTGCCAGTCCAATTCCCTCCCTGTCCCCGTGCGCCACTGCCCTCCTGTAACACCTGACAGCCAGGCTGGGCATCCTGAGCCCCTCACTCTCATAACAGTGACCCAGAGCACACCACATGCGAGGATCAGACGGACGCAGCATGGCAGCACGCCTGGAGGTGATGAAAATAGCAGCAACAGACAGCAGCGGGGGTGGCAGCAGCAGCAGGAAACTGTGATGACACTATGCACATGTGCACAATGACGTAGGGGGTATTATGAACAGCAGCAGCAGCAACAACATGGTGATATTGGGTGCGACAGAGCATGGGCAACAAGGGTGTTCATTGAGGGTGTGTATCTGCCATATACACTGTCAGTCAGTTGTCTGCTTACCTGTAGTAGTGTAGTGCGTAGTAAGGCATGCTGAGCAGCTCATAGGTCTGGCCCAGGCCATACCAGGCACGATAGTCCCGGGGATTGACTGCTACAGCAGCACGGTAAGCATCTGCACATGTGAACAATGTGCAAATAAGAAGCCGGTGGGTCATCCAACACCTTGGCAGAGTATGCTGTAAGGAAGCATGTGTGTCCTCATGAGGCTGGAAGTCAGGAGGGGCAGCGTTGACTGACAGCAGCTGTAGGGAGCAGCGCATTGGCAAGAAAGCATTGATGCTGGGATTGCTGTCAAGAGAGTGTAGTACACATATGCAGCACGTTATATCCTGCTTGTCTTCACTCATCTGTCTCACCTATTGCTGCTGGTGCGTTCTTCATCTCAACAAACTCGTGTCCCATGAGTGTCCAGGCTGACAGATAGTTGCGAGAGAGACGCAGGGCACGCCTGAAGGACTCAACCGCACGCTCATGTTGACCCTGTGCATGATACACAGGAGGCTCAAGTCAACGGTCTAAAGATAGTGACACTTGCAACAGCACAAGCCCCCAACAGTACGCTCTGCAATCAGGCGTGAAAATACTGCCTGCCTTATGCGGGGGTATGTTGCTTCCTCCTTCTCTGGTCTTGTGCCCAGTCCAGTAGTCTCACCTTAAGGCTGTAGTAGTTTCCAATGACACAGCATGTTTCTGGCGTGTACTTGTCACTGGCTGCTAGTCTGTGAGCCAGGTGGCTCAAGGCAGCAAACGCCTCTTTGACAAACAAGATGTTGCTGTACGTGTCCATGCCCTGCAGGTTGCACTTCCCAACACTTGAGATGACGGCCGTGTGATTCACAACAAAGCAGAATCTGATGTTCAGCATTACGGCACCTGAAATACAATGCTGCACATGCACCACAGCAGATAGCCCATGAGCATGCATGCCTCCCTCATCTTGCATGACCATCTTGTACTAGCATCACTGCTAGCTGGTCTCACCGCTATTCTTGCCGGGTCTCTTGCCAGCAGGTCCTCATACAGCGCTTGAGCCTCATCAAAGTTTCTCATATTATAGTGAGCCAGAGCAGCAGATGAGGCAACCCAATCACTACTAGGAAACAACTGCAGGGATAAATGGAGACAGCAGCACACTGTCAGGTGTATGGTGGTTTTATCACTCAGGCTGTTGCAGATGAACTGTGCACCCAGGATAACACTGCTGTCTAGCTCCAGTGCTTCAAGGAGGCTCAATGCGACAGCAGCAAGATCACACCTGCCCATCATAACGCCCTATGTGTATTTCGTCTCACAAGAGTCGTACACGCCCAACAATTGAGTGCTGCAGATGTGCTGAGGCCGCTTCACTTCACACCTGATTGATGACCTGCAGCCTACTGAGTGCCTCAGCATTGTGTTGTAGCTCCAGGCAGAGCGCAGCCAGGAAGTAATGTCTGGACCAGTGCATGGGGAGGTCCAGACATGACACAACCTCCAGGTCACCACACAAACCAACAAGAGCCTGCAGGGACGCATGTGTCAGCATGGCTGTGAGTGGAGGGCAGCTGATGATGCAGGAGATGCACATTGCCAGGGACGACACTTGACTTTGTGCATCAGGCATGTGTGACTCTGTGTACCAGGGGATATGACATCCTGTACATGCCTCAAGTGCACATCTGCCTGAAGGGCAGCAAACACATTGAAATCTATCTGGGCGGCTTCGTTCAGCTTCTGCAGCCCTCCTGACAACTATCTGGCTTGCCTCTACTGTACGGGGGGCACATTGTATGCAGGGTATGAGCTGTTGCATTGGTTGCGATAACAATAGCCGTCACGTGTTGATGATTGCATCATGCCATGAGGAACATCATGAAAAACACTTCACACTCAGAGCACATACAGTGGCACAGAAATCTGTGGCAACAGCTCACCTGCCATGCTCCCCAATTGCAAGGAAACGCCTTGAGAGATTGAGCTAAGAGTGATCGAGCCAACTCACAATGATCTCTGCAACAGAGAGCCCGCACTGAGCACGTCAGGCAGCACTATCAAATACAGTGACATGCTGTCAGGGCCTTTGTATCTGCTCAAGTCACCACTGCAGCGTGATCAGTGACTGCAGTGGACCAGCCTTGATGCCCACCTGTCAATCTCAATAAGAGCTGAGAGATACAGTCCAAAGGCATCTCCTTGCATGACACCAGCAGTATTGGCAGCAGACAGCTCAGCCTGAATCTGATCAAGGTAGGGATTCACAGTCACTGCATTACCCAGGGGGCCCGAGGCTTCGATCCGTTCTTCCCTGAGGTCAGTAGCAGCAAGTACGAGTGTACAGATGCACAGATGTCATGCGTTGCGCGACAAAATGATTAACACTATCGACGTGATCAGCAGCCTGCTGCAACCACTGTATGTATGTGGCTACTAGTTATGTACAGCACATACAGTCAAGTGCATGTGGTCACCAGAAGATGCGAGCAGGGTAGGTTAGCAACAGTGAGCCAACTGCATGCTGGCCATCATTGTCCTTACTCTTTGCGCTTTTCCCCTGCCAGATACAGCGCGTAGCATCGCAGAAACACTGCTGCGGACGAGTCGATGCCTCTGAGGACGTGAGCTGCTCGCTGATACTCCTGCAGGAACCAATGAGTGGAGGCATACCAGGGGCCTACAAGTCAAGGATTGTGCTTGCGCTGGCTGGTGTGTCTGCAGCTGCGGCTGCTGGGGACATGTACAAGCACCAAGATGCAGGCTGAGCCTTGAGAGAAAGCCATACTGAAGCAGCTGTTCTGTTATCGGCAGTGCAGACTGGGCACACTATCTGTCCTGTTTGCGATGCTGTCACACAAGCTCCTCCCGAGGCATAACACACCTTCAGCTCAAACAGGTTCCTGCCCTGTATCACTTTGGGGTGCTCTGGTTCAGCTGCTGGCGCTTTTGCTGCAGCTGCCTGGTTTCCAGCTGCTTCAACGACATGCTCTGGTAACCCAACTAGCTGCTCTGCTGCCCACTTGACTTGGAGCTGTAACCCACGCTTTTGCAGCTCATTGATGGATAATGAAAGCTCAACGTATATTGATATGGGATCCAGATCCTGAGCCATGGCGCAAACTCAGTATACATGAAGCACTATTGGCGGTTCCTTATGCTACAGCGTGCTCAGAGACACAGATGATGTGTCGTAAGTTCAAGCTTTTCCACGACTGTCCGAACATTGTTCCTACAATCTGACAGGGATCACCATGCTGTGGCAGGAATGCAAGTGCAAGCCCCAGGGGATCGACTGCCTGCGAGTTGGTTCTTCGGTTTGGTGATGACTTGAGCAGCTCAGTATCTGCGATGGCAATGCAGAAATCCAGATGTCTCATTTTTTGAAACAGTCTTAGCTGGTGCAGGCACTTTGAAAACTGACAGGTCCCGAAGTCCCTGCTGCTGGTTCGTGCGCTTCACCTGGGTCTATATGCTGCAGTGCACCGCAAGTTCCTTTACACGTTTCTCCACACCGCAACCCTCATGCCCCATTGATTCTTGTCCTAGCGTACAAGTCCTCTCAGTTCTTTCGACTCTTCATTATGGCAGACGCAGACGTCGAGCAGCACATCAAGGAGGAGGATGTGCTTGATGTGGATGGTGGGGATGGTGGCATCGAACAGGAGGGGCAGGAGGAGGCATCTGCCTCAAACGCGTGCGAAGGCTTGCCAGGCCTCGCAGGCGACACGCCCTCCGGTGGACAACCTGTAATCGCTAAGCTTCTGATCAGTAATGCTGCAGCTGGCTCGGTGATTGGCAAGGTGTGACTTTCCAGGGAAGCGCAGCGCAAGTTCCCCTTTCCCTCCGCAGACGTTTACAAGCTTTGTATCTTTATGCAGGGTGGCCAGACCATCGAGCAAATCCAGAAGAACTCTGGAGCACGAGTGCAGTTGTCCAGGGCTGGCGAGTTCTATCCAGGTGCGTTGCTCCTGCTGGTACAACGTCCATCAGCTGCTCATCCGGCCTGCACCGGCTGGCAGAGCTCAAAGTAACTTATTCATGCTCCACAGGGACCTCTGAGCGCGTGCTGCTGTTGTCTGGCACTCTTCATTCTGTGCTGACTTCCGTCTTCTTGATGTTGGAGAAGCTCCCCAAGGAGCCAGTGATGGCGATGGGAAGGGCAGCAGCAAAGCCCAGGGAAGATGCTGTGAGTAGTCAGGCTTTTGATTAATGCAGGCTACGTGCTTAGCGATGCAGAAAATACAACGGTCTCTGCTGGTAGCAGGAAACAGCCCAGTAAGAAGACGACCGTCTGTGGACCGCTGTCTGCTGCTTGTCTTCGTCACCCAAGCTCATGGCTTGTCAACTCTGATCTTCCTGTATCTTCAACGCTTGCAAGAGACACTCTCAGCCACCAGAAGTGGGACTTGCTGAGTTACTCCTCCCTATACTGCAGATCAAGATGGCTGTATCCCGCAAGCTATGCGGTGCTGTTATCGGCCAGAAAGGTCAGACAATCCGCGACTTCATGCAGGACAGCGGTGCAGTGATTCGTGTCCAGCCCCTCAGTGAGCTGACCCCCAGTGACAGTGAGCGCCTCATTACAGTCAGTGGTGGCAGGGACAAGGTCCTCAGAGCAGTGGCACTCATACTGAACACAGTGAGTCGGGAGGGGAGAGCACTAGGATATACAGCACGATGAGGGATGGTACTGTGCTTTTCTGCTAATATATGCTTAATGTGCCAGCAGCTGCGACCTTCATGGAATGCTATGTCATAGACTACCTTTGCTGAAAAGGATCAGCCAATCTGGGTCATGGTTCAACAAGCAACACATCAGGTGCACACTGTTTGTGTTCAGCAGAACTGGGTTGCGGTCAAGGTAGGCATGTAAAGGACCCAGTTGTATAGTTATGAACTGCTTGCGCATTTGTCTGTCATGCCGCAGCTGTCTGCTGATGACAAGTTTGGGGCCTACATGGACCTCACCTTGCAGCTGGCCAACACCCAGGGTCTCATACCAGCAGTGCGCACCAGCACAGCTCGCAGTGTACTGGCCAATGCCAAAGCTCAGCTATTGATGGCATTACAAGATGAGGATGTGGGTGCAGTGCTGGGCAAGAAGGGCCAGACGCTCACACAGATTCAGCAGGTGGGTGGTGATTGTGTGTCTAGTAAAGCAGAAGTATGACATGTTGTTGGTCCCAATGCTGTGGACATCTGCTTTTGCTAGACAAGTTTACTATTTTTGACTTAATATACTCAGCACATGTGGTTGCTGAGGACCGCAGCAGTGCCTATAGCACCATTGTGCACCTTCTTCATGGTCAGCGCCCTGTTACTTGTGCTGGTGTATTTCATTGTGCCCTCATCACCCCACGGCAATGCCTGTGCTGTGCTGTTTGTTGGGTGCAGAATGCGAAGGTCACCATCAAAATCAGCGACCGCAACAAGATGGATCCTCACACACATGAGCGCGAAGTTACCATCACAGGCTCATACAGCGCCATCCAGCTGGCATGTGCCATGATCAGCGAGAAACTCAGTCAGAACAAGCCACGCACCAGCAACTTCAGTGAGGGCCATGATGATGACATGGACGACAATGGACACCAGATGGGCTACATGTGAAGGGGCTGCAGACATTACCAAGTCAATGTCCAGTGAGGGCCTTGTTGCCAGGTGGCATCATATCCTGCAGTGTTGTGGCAGTTGTTTGTTGTTGGACGATGGCGGCTCTCCGTCTGTGAGCCCAGCTTTTATTGTTTATCTTGATATCACTTGCTGGGTAATGTAAGCTTTGCAAACTTGTTGCAGTGGTTACGCTGGCGCCCATTGAATCTTTGAACAGAAATACTCTGTTGCTTCTTGGCATATGCTGGCATCATTCTTTTGTGCGTGCACCTTTCTATTGCTTATGTTGTTGACTTGTTTCGCTGCTCGTGCATATAGCCAGGGAGGCAATTGCGACAAACGCAAGGAACAATGCATTGTTTGAGCATCGTAAGGCTTAGGCGGCCACAGGGCCAAATATTATGCCAGGTTACTGCATCTGTACCACATACAGCTTCTCTGGCTGATGAAAGCTGCGGTGATGCTGCGGGCTATCAGGCGTTGGGATGTGCCAGTACAGAAATTGTAGTGCATAATGAATCCACCGCTGCTGTTTATTGGACACGGGGCCACGCATGTGCAGGCATACCATTTTGGCCAGTGGCATAGGGCTCCCTTTCTCAGAGTGGTTGTGGGGCTGTTGGACATGCCAGACCGTGCTTCAGTGGCGACAATGAGCAGCAACAGATCGCACTGGTCATCCAGTGTTCGTGGTGTCACAATAAAAGCATCTGGGGAGTTTCGCGTGGTTGCACACATGGTCACTGGTTGGTAGTTGCTGCTCTGCACGCTAGGTGCCCCTGGCATAGCTTCTTGCGCGTGCACCAGAAGATGTTACTGATGGTCTGTTGAGCATGTGCACCAGCACTAGCCTAAGATGTTTATGCAGTGCTCAGGGTCTTGTTGTGCCTGTTTTTCAGGTATGACATAGTGGATAAGATGTGCGTGTGCCTTGTGTGTGTGCCTGCAATAGTATGACATGGCATCTGCAGCTGCAGTGCATGTGTGGGCAGAAGGGGGTTTGGCTCATGCTGCAGCAGATGTGTGCTGACAGCACTTGGTGTTCTATTACTTTTCCCTCTTGAAATCAAGCGCCCAAGAGGTGTATGGGTTTGCTTGTTTCTTTGCGTTATGCCAGCACGCTTGTCCCATGGCTTGGTGAAGAGCTGTTTTGCTGCAATATGCATGTAAGCGCATTCCATGTTTTGAATGACGCACATCGATGCATGTACTTGTGCTGGCAGGTTAAGGACAGAATTGGGTCCGACGTTGATTTCGGCATGTGTGGAGTAGGCTGATCGTCGTTGACTGCACCGGCACTGTTATGTTGCCATCGCACTGCCGACGAGGTAAAAGAATGGATGAATGATGCGTGGCATACCAAATGGCGGTGGCAGCCCGCAGGTGCTCGATGTATTGCGCGAATGCAAAGCAATCGACAGCCTGAGCTGTAGTGAGCCTATTCCTAGTGCCCTGGACAGACGATCGTTAGTGTCCTGACAAAGCTTAACATTCTGAAAACCTTATTGTCAACGCAAGGAGCGTTTGGTGGCTGTTGGTGCACTACATCTGCTTTCCCGGCTCCTGGCTATATGCTATCACATGCGCATGTAGAAATATGCAGCGCTTACATAGCATTTGGTTGTTAGCTTTGGTCACAACGCTACTTCTTGCGTCCCTCGGACCTTCATTAGCGTACGCGCCATTCCTCCATCGCGACAACGTCGCAACCAGCTGCTTCGACCATCCAAGCAAACCGGTTGGGCCACACGGAGTTCCAGCAGTTGATACGTAAGATAACACAAGATTTGACTGCATCAGCACATGTCAATGACATAGGCGCAATCATGAATGCCTGCCTGCTGCTTCATACCCTGCCAGCCATCATCGCACGGCACCGTGGTTCCAAGCTGTCGAAATCATGCCTTAGATCAACTCTCGGTCATATTCCCGCACCTACCCCTTGCAGGCAAACCGCTATAGCAGTGACTCTGAACAGTAAACCAGTTTCAGGGTTGTGTCCTGGAGAGACTTACAGAATCAGAGTTGCCTTTGGTGGGGACAAACCAAGATCAGTACTGACAACAGTCTCACAGGGAACTATAGTTGAGTCTAATCTTCCAAGATGGTGAGCAGCAGGAGGGTCGTGCCAAATTGTCTGCGTTTATACACCTTTCCTGTTTCGTGTTCTAGTCAAGCTATGATGTGCCCTGCAAAGCAGACATCATCATTACTCAGCACCTTTCCTGTCATCCCAGACTCCATACCGAGCTCTGGTTGCTTGCTGCAAGAAGCAGTGTTCAACAACAGCAAGTGTTACAGCTCTGACAGCTCGGCAGGTAACTGTATTGCATTCCAGCTCTCTGCACATATCAGTGACACATGGTCTCTTGAGCAAGACTTGCAAGCACATTAGGGACCACTGCCGCTGAACCTGCTTTTGATTGCCTGCAGCTCTAATG
>LWCB01000991.1:0-12710 GCA_001630525.1 Coelastrella sp. M60 | reverse complement strand
AAATGCATAGTCTCAGTTGAAGTCTGACCTGCGCTCCACTGCTGGTGCCAACAGGTGCCAGAGACTTATGGCCTGAAAACCAGGTCATGGTGACATCTAGTGCACCAGCAGCAGCTATACCAGCAGCTTCAACACCAGCAGCTGCAGCAGCTGCAGGTGTCGCTCTTGGTCAAGTGCTGGCAGAGCCGAACGGAAGCAGTAGCTCTGCGGCTAGACCCAGCAGCAGGCTACAACAGCAGCAGCAGCAGTTCTTGGAACCTGCGCTCAGGCCATCAAGAACTGAAGATGTGAGCTTTGCTGAACATCACAGTACTGGTGCTGCTGTTAAGAAGCAGCAGTCCACAGCAGCTTTAGCTGCAGTTGCAGCGGCAGCTGCCGACATTGCTGCAGGACAAGTGTCTGGCACTGCTGTTCATGATCACACAGAACCAGCAGCGTTGATAGCAGCAGTACTGCAAAGATCCAGGTCCAGAGTCAGCAGTCCTGTAGCATCAGCAGCTGTTGGCGTTGCTACTGATGCTCGTAGCAGCACTCACTCACAGAACCCTGATTCAGTTGCAACTACATCTTCAGATCAGCAGCATGGGCCAGAGCAACAAGTAGTTCATAGCTCTGCTACCAGAGGTATTAGTTTGATGTTGCAACCAGAGCCATCAGCGAATGGTAGTGTCACAGAATCACTCACAGGGTCAGGTAAGATGGATCGAGCATCACTAGTTGCAGCAGTATTGGAGAAGCATAGAGCCAAGCAGGCAAGTGAAGCAGGTGCAAACGCTGGTTTTGTCTTTAGTGGCAGCGGCAGTGGGCAGGGTCCTGCTGCTGATAGTGGTAGGTTCCTGCCAAGGCCAAGCAGTGCAGCAGGGAGTGGCCGCAACAGTGCAGCAAGCAGTATGACTGGTGCCAAGGACCGGGCGTCGATTGTTGCTGCTGTTCTGGCTCAGCGACAGTCGCAGAGGAGCGCTGCTGGAGAGGAGGCAGCTGTGGGAGCAAGAGGCAGTGCTGGGTTGGCTGGGAGTGTTAGTGCCAGGGGTGACTTTGCAGGGCTGGGTGCTGCTGGTAGTAGCAATGGTGCAGGGGGGTCAAGACTGTCGACGGCTGATAGGGCATCGTTGGTGGCTGCTGTACTGTCTAAGCACCACTCAAGACGCAGCAAGTCATTTGCTAGTCCTTAGGCAGACCTCTGCCTGCTTTGACCGTTGTGACCTTGTACATGGCAGTTGATGCAACCAGCCAATAGGCCTTCTGTGCGTGCTATGGTAGGAGCTATATCCTCGATTAGCTGCGCTCAAAGATGGTCTGAACGCATGATTCCTGGCAGAGCACAGCTGGCATTGCACAGCACCACTGGGTGCCTAGCGACAGGCAAGTCCTGCAGGGTGATCGCATCCCAAAGCAGCATTAGACTTAGTAAATCATCCATCAAACCTCAGGTCAACATCATTTGCAAGATCGAAGCAGCGTAACGTGCACCAGTGGACGATGTTAGAACTTCTCTCATCACGCTCGTGCTGAGTACGGCACCTGGAGGCGAGCAAATTCAGGCAGTATCCACACCAATTGCGCATGTGGAAAGTCCTTCTGCGTTTGTAGAAACACAACCAGAGGCAAGCACTGCTATACTTCAGCCGAAGGAAAGCTTGGAGGGACGCTAGAAGATCTCTAGTGTTCGCTGCTCTTCGAAACACTTCTCGGCCATCTTGAGAAGCATACGATGCTATCCCGAACATGTATGAGATGCAGCAGTCGCTGCATGCTTCCGGCGGGAGTAGCAGGACAGCAACCCCGGGGACGCAAGGTTGTCGCCCGAAGTGGGGAAGGCATCAACGACTTGATCAGTAGAGACCGCAAGTAAGTGTCTGACAGTTATTCCAGCTAGACCTACGACCAGTGCCTGCTGTCCTGCGGCCTGTCTGTGCTGCTAGTTTCCTACAGCAGCTGTCCAGCACACTCTATGCTGGGGTCGCATCCATTGCATGTCGGGCCATTCTTGCCTTCTTCTTGTCGGCTTGCTACAGTGCCTGTTAATCAGACACCATGCAATTATCTGTTGAAACAGCTATCCTATTGAACCTGCCAGAACCTACCAGCGGTAGCGTTGGTTTCTGCAGGCAAATAGAGTTGACAGATGTGTTTGACGATGCGCCCAAGGCAGCGGACCCAAGTGCAGCTAGTACGACCAGCACAGCAGCCGTAAGTGAAGCAGAGATTACCACCAGCAGCAGCACCACAACAACAGCAAGCCCTAGCAGCATATCTCGACAGCGGGGCCCCAAAACCCGCAAGCAACGCCAAGCTGACATGGCCCAAGCCGCAGATGCCGCACGCAGTGATGGCAGCAAAAGCAGTGCTAGTACGCAGACAGTGTATAAGCGCTGCAAGGACGCAATAGATGCAGGTTTAGCAGCATTCCAGGCCAAGGACTACATGGGCGCCATTGACCTGTTCAACCTGGCTCTGGAACTTCCAGGGAATGGTATGTCGTGCATAATTGCATAGCAGCGCAATATTGAGGCGCATATATCTATTAATCGTCTAATGACATATCAGTGGTTGAAATAGAGTTGCAGTTCAAATGCTTATGGTCACTAGAATCCTTGCGCAAGTCCATTGTACTGCCTGACAATCTGTATGTGAGGGTTATTTATATCGTGCATCTGTTGCTGCTGGTGATGTTGCTTCAGGTGCCTACCGCTTAGCTGGCTCTCCAAGGGAGTACTCCTGCCCCAGTGATGCAGAGGAACAGGCAGCTCTGTATAACATGGCCTGCTGTTATGCTCAGCTGGGCCAGAAACAGGCATCAATAACTTGCCTGGAGTCCATCTTGGAGTCAGGTAAGATCTTAACAGAAATGCAGCCTTGCGACAATACCCAAGAGGTGCACAACACCTTAACAGTGGCTGCTGGTGGATTGAAACAAGTGCAGGAGGGCAAGGGTCAATGTCACAGCCCTGCACTCTGCATTCTTTCATGTTACGGCCGCAGCCATCAAAAGCACAATTGCGACAAGTTGCTCGGGCAACAGCAGCAAGGACATGATGGCAGCGAACAGCAGTAAAGATAAAGTTGGCAAGGAAAGTCCGTGTGCTGTGTCTTTTGGTCTCAGTGGCTCCTTTATTTGTGTATCATTGGTGCCTGCAGGCTTCAATGACACAAAGCTCCTCACATCTGATCCAGATCTCCAGCCAGTCCAAGGGCCAGAGCTGCAGGCTGTTTTGAACAAGTAAGTGGCCTGCAGAATTGAGTCTGTTTCAGCTGACAGACAGCGGTCTAATCGCTTACCTGTAAGGATCAGGCTTGCCATCAGCAGTGATGAACCAACCAGGTTCTGTACAGGGTGATACCACATCCAAGTGTGTGTCAGTAGTGTCGATAGGAAGAGGGATTGCAATTGAAGTATATGCGCCATGCCAAACACTTTGTGATGTCCGTTGTTTTGAGCTTCGGAACTTGTTATATGCTACAAAGTGTATTGTGTTCATCATTAGTCTGTTTTCATGGGATGAACTGCCCAAAGTCACGCTGAATGTGAACCCCACCAACTGGCTGCAGGTATACTGGGGTTGGTGGCATGTTCACAAAGCTGCTGAAGAAGAACAAGGATGAGGTGCTGGTTAGCGATCAGAACAAGAACAAGCCCTGGATAATGTGGTGATAGCTGGGCTGAATAACTCCCCGTGTGGTTTCCTAGAAGGTGCTTGTGTAGCTTGGGTACTGCGGGGCACTTGTTGTACTGCAGGTCTGATCAACCCTAGCTGTTAGCAACCAGCAACAACGTTTTCTGTAAAGTGTAAGCATCTTATCAATACTACAACGCGCTATCTTTTATGGTCTGTGCGCAAGCCTGCTGGTGTGCAGGCAGAAGCGGACGGTACAGTAACACGTGCTTCAGGTCAGGTCAGCGGCCCAGTTGATTGAACTCGCCAAGAGGTATAGGTAATCGGCAAATGCCAGTTCAGTTAAAGACCGCTGTGCCGCACTCATCTAGAGGTGCTGCTTCAGGCTCACGAGGGACAACTCCAGGCAACTCGGGCTTGCCAGCTGCAGCATGCAATTGCGCTTAAATTGTTATAGCTAACGCTGATCCATTGAAAGTAGTAAACATGTCGCAAGTATCCTCGGATGGGTACGAAAGACTCCTTGATTATGCTGAAGAAGGGGGCAACATGCCGAGAAACAACGTTTTCAGTCCGATGGAACGGACCTCACACACTGGTATTAGCATTATTCCACCTCCGGCACCGGCCAGCCCCGCTTCAGCAGGTGGTACAGGCAGCGGCAGCACATACACCAGCAGGAGCAAAAGCTCCAAGGCTAAGGCGCAAAAGAAAGGCCGTCGAATGTCATGGATGCTGATTCACAACACCGGTGAAACGCAAACTCTCACTTTGGACAAGAGAATGCTTGTGCAGGTATCAGGTTGCGATTGTACACTTCAATGCTACAATGCAGCAGGCTTGGGTGCCTTGGATAGTGCACAGCAGTTTCAACTATCATAGATCAGCTGTACTATTTGCCATAGCGGGTTAGCAGGGTATAGAAGTGTAGTAAGGCACGTGGCATCTGATTGCAAGCATGACATATGTGCATTGTTCATTGATCAATGTTGCACAGCACTACTCAGTCAGCAGAATCGTCGGGCATGGCTGGCTTACACACGATCCTTGGCGTTAAACCAGATTGCATGTTTGCGTCGGCATTGTATGACCTGTACGTCGACATGTTTTTGATCAACAGCACCTCTGCTTGTGTACTGGACGATCAGGTGTCTGGGGAACATCTTGGTAACAGTTCAGCACATGCTGTGCCCAGGCATAGGCTCAACTGCTCCTTTTTCAGAGGTGTGCAACATGTGTAGACAGCTCATTGCTTGTCCATATGGCTGCAGGTGCTTGGCTTGGAGATCCCTATGCGTGATCTGCGTCTGATGGACCCTGCACTTGCAGCGTTTGACAGCCAGTTTGCACAGATACTGGTGAGTTGGGGAATGGCATGTAAGGACCAACAGCTAGCTAGAGTGTTTGCAATGTTGCTTAGTATGTAGTTTCATTATGCATGCTATGTTTGTATGGCAGCAGTACGACAAATGCATGTGCTCATGCAGTCATTGTTCAGCACAAGACACCAACGTCAGCACCGCAAGTAGTTCGTTTTGGAGCAGACTTCGTAGTGACATATGTTAGCGATCAGATGTTCAGCAGTAGGTGGGATGCTTGCCTCTTGAGCCACATTGACGAAAGTTGTTTTGCAACATTTTGTAAGATAGGTACCAACTTACCAATCCTGCAACAAAGCACCAGGTTTGAGCTTACTCACAAGTATATGTATCGATTGTAGTGAGCACCATTGCTTGGGTCCTTATAGGTTGCTGCTGCCTGCTGCTGCTTCTGCTGCCTTTGCTGCCTCTGCTGCCTCTGCCTGCATTTGACTTTGCAGGTCCGTGATAACGCTCTAGTGGTGTCAGCAGAGCACGTGCGTCTCATCATCACATGTGACAAGGTTATCTTCCCACTGGATTTTGAGAAAACAGAGGCCAGTCAACGTTTCATGAAGACAATGGAAGGCATCGTCCGCGAGCGGCCAGATCGCCCAGGCTATGTCAGCGGCACAGCGACAGCAGCACCAAGTCCCCAGAACGAGCAGCCGCTACAGCAGCAGCTACCGATGAACACCATCCATTCCGGCGTAGGGCAGCAGCTCTTCGGCGGCCCGTTGCAGCACGCAGGCAGCGGGCGGCTGCATCGCAACAACGTCGGGGCGGCAGCACAGTACAGTCGAACAGATCCTGATCTGCTTCCATTTGAGCTGAACATGTTAGAGGCGTCATTAGGGGAGATCACCAGGCACTACGCGCAGCAGACGAGCACTCTGGAAAGTCTTGCGCACCCAGCATTGGACTCGCTCATGCGCAAGTGTAACAGCACCAACTTGGAACGAGTCAGGAAGATCAAGACACAACATCAGCGACTGTTGGTGAGTTGTTGAAGCTTGGTGTGCAGTATGCGACCCGAAGTCCATTGTCAGCTTGGTCAGCACATCCCTGCAATCTGGATGCCACAAGTTGTGTGCATGCATGGACATATGTCCTGCAGAGGAGTATGATTGTGTAGTGTTGCCAGAGCTTACATGGAGAAGTGCAGCCTGCTTGAAGGTTTATTTCCAAACGTTTAGGGGTGCGCATGTGATGTTGACAACCACATCAACATCATGGTGGTGCAGGGACGGTTGCAAGGCTTGAGAGAGGTTTTGGAGCGATACACAGAAGATGATCAAGACATGTACAGAATGTGTCTTAGCAAGATAAGAGAGCAGGTCATCGATTCACCAGATACACCCTCTTTGCTGTTGTTGGATATCTCAACCATGCTTTCAGAAGGGTGTCGTCAGCCTGCTGGGAGGGGGGTGTGTGGGTGTGTGGGTGTGTTGGAACAGGTTCATATTCATGTTGGACATTCTGCAACTGATGACCACTCCCTGGGTACCAACACAGTACAGCACTCCAACTTCAATTCAGAGCCTGCGGTAAGGCACTGGATTACTGCTGTCTGTGTATCTGCAGGATCTTGAGGGTGCAGATGTTGGCAGTGACAACACAATGCTCATAGGGCGCCGTGAGATGTATGCTGGGGGCCTCAGCATGCCTGATCTTCAGGCTGCAGCTGGTGCTGCTGCTGTTGCAGCTGGCAGCCATGGCGCCTTAGGTTCCTTCCGACGTGGTGCCCCTCTAAGCAGCTACACTCGTGGAAGTCCGCCTGGGTATATGGAGAGATTCCAGGGTTTAGCGAGGCGGGAGCGTGGCGGTAGCAGCAGTAGTAGCAGTAGTAGCAGCAGCGGCATGAGCAGTGCGGATCAGCATGATTTGCTGGAGGTGGAGAACCTTCTGGAGAGTTACTTGATGATGGTAGATGGGACACTGGCAAAGCTGGCGGGCATTGGGGTGAGTATGAGGATGTTGTTGTGCTTCAGACTAGTTTCAATGCCGCATCAACGCTTACTCTACCAGGTGGCCACTTGGTGCACTGTTACTTCAGTTGTACTAAGTAGACTTTCCTTTGTTGTACAAGGCAGAATAGCTGCTGATAACTGCTGACAACTCTGTGTGAGTGCTTCGTTACGGTAAGGCAATGGTGACTAGTTGGCTGTTTACAACCGATGTTGTTGTTGTTGTTGTTGTTGTCCCCGATGCAATGTCGTTCACTTTGTAGGAGTATATTGATGACACTGAGGATTACATAAACATTGAGCTGGATTACAACAGAAACAGGCTGCTGAGAATTGAGATCCTGCTGACTGTCGCTACCTTCTCTCTGGTATGTAAAGTGCAGAAGATGTTGAGTTATCGTCCAATACATTATGTCTGCAAACATGCATGGGACTTGCTTGGTCATCAGCAGTAGCTGTCCTCAGAAGTAGGGGCCTGACTACTGCTCTTGCTGGTTATGGTCGCCCAGCTTGATTACACCGCGCTCTTCCATGGTACCTCCCCACCCCCGATTGTGGAAATATGCTCTGCTGTATGTTGCTGCAATCCAGTTACATGGATCACAACAGCCAACTTCTTTTGCTGCTGCATTGCAGGCCATCTTCAATGTAGTAGCCGGTGCTCTTGGCGAGAACTTGGTGCTACCTGAGTCCTGGACAGCAAACCTGAGTGGCTTCATTACCATCAACTCCTTGACTATGATGGTGTGCGTGAGTGTGTTTGTCATTACTTGGCAGACAATGGTCAGGAAGAAGCTCATATAACCATACCAACTTGGTGTGGCTATGGTGCTTGTAGCAGCAGCTGCAGTAGCGAGCCTGACAGCAGCACTTGTATGCAGCAATGGGTGGAGTACTACTGCTATTGCTACTGCACATAAGCACAGATTGCTGCGGGTGGTTAAGGTGCTTTTGGGTCAGACTGGCTTTATGTGCATATAGCTGTGTGTGTATTTGTGTGTCGAAGGTTGTTGTTGAAGTTGGGTTGCTTGAAGGTCCTGGCATAGTAGTGGTAGGCCCTGTTAGCACATGTGAGGCTTTCTGAATAAATCTCTGCAGCAGCAGGGCGTTCACAGCATAATGGACCCAAATGAAGGATACTGTACTGTATGAGTGTCACATTTTGCGCTGCAAGGAAATTGGCATTTGCTGGTAGGAGCAGCTCCCTTGTAGTCTGTTACACAACAGCAGCATATAATGTTTCATTGGCACTTCTGCTCTTATTGGTTTATTGGCATACTTTTGACTGCTGCACTTTCTGTTGTTCTGTCAACAGCATTGTTGTTGATGCTCAGAAGCCTGTATCTCACAGAATATGATGCAGGGTCTGGTGGTGTGCATACACTCGTCAATGCTGCATGTTGATGTACTACATAATACGTCAGTGAGCGGACCATGTCTGTGCTGTCAGAGAGACATCGTTCACCAGAGCAGCCTGCTGTCATCTTGCTGGTGGCAAGTTTTGCGCTGCTCCCAGAAGTCCTGGCAATAACATGGTGAGTCGTTTTCTCTGGCGTAATCTACTTAGTTTGTTCTGTAGCTATGCAACATGCATGCAAGCCTCAAAACCTTTTATTATACAAGTTGTCCTGCTTTGTCAGCATGTTATTCTGCTTGAAATGCAAGTTGTCAGCATGTTGTTTGGCTCGATGCGATTTGGTAAGTCTCGGCAGTATTTAGAAGCGCTGTGTTTGAGTCCTGCGGTCTTCAGTGGCAGCAGGACCGCCATGTGTGTATGCAAAATTAGTACCAGATTCAGTGACACTAGCAGCAGGTAGTGTGATGGCTTTGCTACTGGTGACTTTGTAGTACAAGTATCCGGATCTCATGTCTTGTCCAATGCAGTGCACCGCCAGCATGCTGTTCTGGGTCTTGCTTTGATGCAGTCACCGCTGTATGGCACAGCGTACATCTTGTGCCAGCGCCATCATCTGCAGTCCTTATTGCTGTTGCATGCATATGCTGCATACATCAAGCCGGAAGGCTGAAGGAGATCTCTAGAATGTTGGCTGTAGTTGTTGCGAAGTGTCATTCTGGTGCTCTTACATTCTGTTGCTGTTACCATGCCCTGCCTCTTACCATGCCTAGCAACGCCTTCTGTGACTTCAAAAGTGTTTTATGTTCCAAGACGCATAGCTGTCGTACCTGGCTGTTCAAACGCTGGATATGACCGGCGTTACTGACTGTTCGAGTCAAGAGCGTTTCGCACGATGCCATGCGGGCGCTGATATAAGGGTGATGAAACAGAAGCCACCAGACTGCAGATGGTTGAAACGTCACTAGGTAGCCCTCTTGAAGCCAGACGTGGCATGCGCAGCTGCTCAACCACTAGATTGCTTTGTTGTGGCACAACGGCAGCATTTCTGAGGCATGGACGAGCAAATTATCTTTATTTCTAAAGTTGGCAGCACTGAAAGCGGGATAGACTGGTCGACAAGAGCGCAGGAGGCCATTCTTTTGGCGATTCAGCGCGAACTGTATAACGACCTACGAGCCATTGCTACCCTCTCGTGCCTCAACAAGCGGTTGACGATTGCATTACAGTGCAAACTGCTTGGCTCAGTGCCTATTCTCGTCCGGTTGGACAGTGTGGATGGTGCTGCCCAAGTGCACAATGCCCAACGCTTTGCCTACTGGCTTGCAGCCAATTGTCCAATAGTCAAGTCCCTAGACATAGGCTTCAAGGCTGCAACGATCAAGGTGGTTGTACCTGCACAACAAGCTACGGCTGTACTAGCAGGAGCTGTGGCGACATCAGTCAAGGCATCACCTGACTTGCCACTGCAGCACGTGGTCCTCAATGAGTTGGCAAATGAGCCAGAGCTGTTACGCCAGCTGAGTCATTGCAAGAGTTTGACGCACCTGAAGATGATGCTGCCAAACAGTGCTTTCCGCAGCTCATCAGCTGACGAGACTATACATGTCAGCCCTGCAGTACCTAAGTCAGAATGCTTGGTTCCTGCACTAAAAGGTAAGCATCACACTGTTCTGAGAAGCATTGTTGTGGCAGGCCCTAGATCAATGAGTGATTTCCTGGGTGGCTTGCATCTTGCTTATCTACTCACTCACTGCCACTGCTACACTCAATAGAGCGCAAGTCATCTATTGTGGTGGATTACTACTTTGCAGCAGCTACTGCTCAATAATCATTGTTCAGCATGATGTTCCAACCAGGTTTTTGGACATGCCCATCAGCAAATAGTGGTCTGAGCCTAACAATCACAGCCTTCACAATTGCTTGATTATGCTGTCCTGCACTGTTTCAGTAAGTGCCAACAACCCTGTTGTGTCTTGCAGGTCTGTCACAATTGCACAGCTTATCCCTCCATTCAAGATGGTCTGGCGATGAATCCAGTACAGAAAGCCTACTGCCAGCTCTGCACACCCTGCACCACCTGACCTTCCTTAGCATAGATGAACCACGACGCCTGGCAACCTTGGAACAGCTGCCCAAGCAGCTTCTTCACCTTGAGTTGACCGCTACGCCCATGAAACCTTTAAGGTTCCAGGCAGCTTCTGGTCTGTCTGCTGATGGCAGGCCACCCATGATTCTAACTCATCTTACAGCACTCACAGCAATCACCTTTGGCAAGCCCTATGCCCCAGGTGGTCAAACTGGTGATAGCGGTCATATGACTCATCAGACAGCAAGCAGTTCAGTAGACATAAGCACAGCCTTCAGTGACATGGAGGGTTCAGTTCCCGCCTTCATGCACTTGATCACAGCTGATCAGCTGCCACCCGCCCTGCAGTATCTCACTATTGGTGTAATAGTCAGCCCGCAGCCATTGCAGCAGTTGCAGCAGCTGCGGCACTTAGAGGTCAGAGAACCAAACCTGGATCAGCCAATCCTGCAATTGATCGCCAAGCAGTGCCAGCAGCTAACATCACTGATGTTGACGTATGACAACGCAACATGTGCAGTGTTGGAACGAGCCAGTACAGCATGGCCATCTTTGCCCCTCACAACACTTTGCTTAGAAAGGTTCACATTCAGCACAGCGCTTTTCCAGCAGCTTGTGTGCATTGAAACCCTCATGACACTCCAGCTCAAGGTAAATCAGACAGTTGTGTCTGATCAGGATGTGGAGCTGCTGCCATTTGCTGCATTGCCGCTGCAGTGGACACGACTGCATAAGCTTGTCATCAGCGGTATGCCTGACTCAGGTTTACTGCCAGCGAGGGGCCTGCGTATACCTCCGTATACCAGGGCCCTCGGTCTACTGCCCAGTGTTGTCAAAGTCCTGGCTGGCCCAAAACATGATGCTTATCAACGTGCCGTGAGTGTCCAGCAGAAGATCTGCCAGAAGTGGTGCCTGTCAGTTGCAACCTGCAAGCAGCTTCATTGCTTCAGCTTCACCCCCTCCTCCGCCATAGAGATTGAGGACTTTCGCCTCGATTTCAACGCTCTGACTGGTGCGACACAGCTGACAGCATTGCAGCTGAAAGGGGTTGGGCTACAAGACAGCGCTTTGGTGCCCCTAGCATGCAACTTGACAGGGCTCAAAGAGTTGGATGTGAGTTACAACAGGCTGCTGTCTTCCAGGAGTTTCATGTCAATTGCAAGAAGCTTGCATCAGCTCACATATCTGGATCTTCGTAACACTGGTGTGAATAAGCTAACAGCTACCTGGGCTTCTCGTCGGGTGGCCCTACCCACGTCCTGTGTGTTGCAAGTCAGTAAGCCTGACAAGGTGACGGAGCTCAGTCCTAATATAACGTTTGGTTTGTGGAATGGCGGGTTATGTGATGATTGAAGTACTTGTGAAGATGTGCAGGAGTGAGAATTTGCTAAGTTTACTCCGAGTCTTGGTGTGGAACAACCGGTATAAACCATGTTAGGACTACCTCGTGCTGCCGCAGTGCGGCACAACGGTACACAAGGATTGCTGTAAGGGTCTGTCACGAGGAAGACTTCTTGAAATTATTGTGTAGCACATTGGGTGTAGTATATCCCTGGTATTGATTTGCTCAAGTGTACTATCAGGTGTTGTGACAACAGGTATTGCATGCCATGCGGTGCTGTATCTACTTGATTAGTTTATGGTTGGCCTATAGGCATACGAGGATAGCAAGATGCTTGTACATGCTAACATGCTTGTACATGCTAATCAGCATCATGCTGGACTCCATCTGTAGTACTGATCAGTGATGTAGCACTGTTGAACTCGGCTGCTGCACAGTGGACAGGTACAAAGCTCTGCGAAAACCCACATTTACGATACCTGCAGGAAGCACCACTCTGTCACTCTGAAAGTGTTCTATGTACCTACGCGCATAGCTGTCGTGTCTGACACTGATCTGGCATATGAGCCGGTGTTACTGCCTGTTCTGGTGGAAGGCCGTTCGAGGCCATGCAGGCGCTCATGTAACGGTCATGGAACGTTCACTGCTTTAACTAACAGGAGAGTAGTCGACTTGAGCCTGACTAGTCTCTGTAGTAGCAGTTCAGTTTGGGCTCTACGATTTCACAGGATCTTACGTAAACTTAAGCTGGTAGGTACACGAGCTAGCAGTGAAAGATGATAATGTTACAAACACAAGGTTGATCACAACAAGATCAATCGTACGTTTTCTCCCTCCTCTTGCCTGAGGCACACGCGGGGTATCTATGCTGCATGCGGACATGTCACGCAGTAACAATGTCATTCTAGAAACATCCAGACAAACCAACAACTGGATGACTCATCAAAACAAATACAGAAACAACTGTGCAGAACGCACATGCTGCA
>LWCB01000986.1:0-11259 GCA_001630525.1 Coelastrella sp. M60 | reverse complement strand
GATGGCTGACCACAGCAGCAGCTGCTGCTGTAACACTAGGAAGATGACGAGCTGTGCAAGCACACGAGTGCCAGCCAGATTGCATGCTGACAGTTTGTTGACAGAGCTGTGAACAAAAAGAAGAGAGCAGCAAGCATACAGACAACATGCAGATACAGTTGCTGATGCATAGCGTCATGCAGCAGGCGTGACATATACAGTTGCTGATGCATCAACCTGCTGTGCATGTTTCGTGTTGTGCTTTCTGTGTGCTTGCTATGTTTCTCATATACACAAGCAGTTAGGACCGGTACTACTGGTACTGCGCACGCTGCAATGTGTGAATTAATCTCCTGACCCCTAACCATCTTCCAGCACTACCTGCATTATACACTGTGGAAGACATCTTGTAAGTTCCATGTTCAAGTCTCTTTTACACGGCATATTTCACCAGTGCGGACATGAGGATGTGCCAAGTGGAGGCTGCATTGAGTTAATGTTTCTGCGGATCATTGATGCATCCATGAAAGCATGCATGCTGACCTTGCGGTGGACGTTTTGCTTTAACAACGGCAACAGGTGACAGCAAAGCATCTTTGCTGTGGCTGATGGGTTGTTTATACATAAGCGACAGCAAAACACAATGTGTTGGTCATGTCTGACTGGTCAGCAAGTCGTCTGCCAGTGAACGATCAGCCTGATGCTGGCCCGTGATGGGTGTTATTCATACGCAATAAATTTATCATGAACCATTCAGGCGGTGTTGGAGCTGGGGTCCGCAGGCAATCATATACGTTGTGTACACTTGTCGGACCTCGAGTAATCCTCAGATGGCACAGGTACACACTGCCGAACCTTTCGAGTGTATTTCAAGCCATAATTTCCACTAATTGCAAAATCTGTACGAAAAGTGGTGTGAAGGAGCAACAAAGCCATTGTCAACTCATGGTGACGGGCCTGCAGTACAGCGTTGCGCTTCAGGTTATTCAAAAGCTGTGACTACATCATCCTTATACATTAAACGGTTTGTTGCATCGTGTGCTTCATATTTGACCCGCCACAACCATGTTCCCATCGTGCTGGTCGGACTCTTGGCTGTGCAAAGTCGCCACCCCGTTGACAGCGATCAGCTGAAAGCTGGTGAGCTGCTTTCATCCTCTGTAGCATTATGTGCATTGCATGATTTTAAGCCATATTAACGACATCTCAATGATTCACTCGTTGCGCCCGTAAAGAGAACCGAAGCTGAAAGGAAACTGCGTGCTGGCGTTCCTGCCCAATGCAGTTGTTAGGGTTCTGAACGGCCTTGTCCGTGGTAACTGCAGAAGGCATTGCCGTGACGCTTATGAATATAGTTCTGCCAATACCTGGTGGTCCGGTGCACAGCACTTATACATAGTAGACTTGGCTGCATGTGTAGCTGGACATCTGTTGAGTTTGTGCGCACAGCATCTTGCAAACACTCAGAAATAAACAGCATGCTCCTACAGGTACGACAGCCACCTCTGCGGGCTGTTCTTAGTTGCAGCTGGACTGACTGCAATGCATGGACAATTGGCCATCCCCAACTGTCACTGCCAGCTAGCAGATCAACACGGCTACAGGTGTAACAAGAACAATATTATATTGACCTTGTGTTTCACTTGCTGGCCCCATGTGCTGCACCATGGCCCCATGTGCTGCACCATGCACTAGGGTTGCACTTGGGTCTCACAGATATGTAGCGGCAATCTCCAACACCAACTGCTCCACCGAGCCTTCTTTGCGCGTTCCAGTATACCACCGCTGCTATTGGTCTGATTGCAGTATCAGGGCGCTTCACGAGCGCAGGCGCCTCTCCCCTCTCGCAGAAGACGTGTGGAATGCAACGTCACCTTGGACGTTGCACTACCACCAGTCCCAGACACTGTCAGCCGTATAGCGCAGCAAGTGGAGGAGGAAGTAGTTCTTGAGGGCTTAATGCACGTTACGACAGTACAGGCTGGTTCGTGCATGGAGCAGTATGGGGGTCTGCAGGCCATGCAGAAGACAGCACCCCCGCTTGCTTCCCTGCCGAACGCCCTTCTAAAGACCAACAGCAGAAATAATCGTCTGCTCAGCGAGGCATTCTGCCTGGCTATGCCCCCGGACAATCCTACAGGGGAGCAGCGCGCGATGGGGTACATTGTCCGGCAAGTGCACAGAGGAACTGATGTCAGGTGAGTGTACATTGAGCAACGATTTCAACTACTTTACTGTTGCTGATGCATCTTGTTCTGTTTTGCCTTTTTGCAAGTGTTGCTTGCACCACCATTGTGATGCCTTGTGTAACCCCCTTGCTGGTGGCCCGGCATGCAGGCGCAGTGTTGCCAGGGAGTTTGAGGAGGTGGTGGATATGGAGGCCTGTCGGCACACTGCCATCTACAATATGTACACCCAAGAACTGCTTCAGGCATCTACCAGCATCAGGCGTCAGCGGAGAAGAGCCTTGGTCCGTGCAATTAGAACCAGTAGAGACAAGGCTAAAGCTGTTCTGCAAGACTCAGCAGCCGTACTGGCAAGTTTGGTTTCCTGGGATGATGACAGGGAGTGACCATGGCACAAGGAGGTGGTCTGGTCTGAAGGCCCAACCAACAATTGGTGACACTGGAAGCTGGACATGGCTGTTTCAAAAACGTTATCACTGATAAATTGTCACTGACAGGTTATAACAGGCGGATGACAATGTGTCCACAGTGAGAGGTGTGCTTGCCTGCATCTATGTTGCTTGAACATTGTTTTTCTCACTATCTTGTGTCATGCAGATACCTTATGTGTTTGTTTCGGCATGGTTTCCTTTCCACTGTAGGGCCACAACACATGCATTTGCCATATCTTGGTCTCGTCAGGGCATGTTGGGTCAGAGTCACTTTGTACATGCCAAGACCAGTCAATAAGCAGATTTGACCGTTGCTGTATCTTCTGGTCGTTATTGTCAGGTGGATAGGTTTGTTACAGTGCTCTAGGTTGAAGGAATGTCGACTATACCAAGATAAAGCCTTTAACCATATCTGGTGTCTTTATCATTCCTGGATTCAATGTGCCATGCCCTAGCCACATGGACTCAGCAGCCATCTACTGCTGCACTGTGTTGGTGCCAGAAACTGTGTCGTGATGTGGTGACATGTACAGCATATCTTTGGGTGCAGCATTGTGCCGGCCACGACTATCAATATGTCTAAACTGATACAAGATTGAAGGCTGTTGTTGCTGCATTAGGTTCAGTTCTGTACACTGTTTTTGAGTGTGAAGAAGGCTTTGCACATTGCAGCCATGACATTACCGTAGGTTCTAGTTGTGCTCAAGGGTTTCCAGCGACTATCAGCTAGTCTGTCAACATACTGAAGGACGATGTCAGGTGTTGCATATGATTACCAGGGTGTAGGATCTGTTGGGATGGCGTTACATCCACTTGTCATTGCACCTGGAGCTGTTGCACTCCTGGGTTTTGGTTTAATATAGAGGTGGATGTAGGGGAAATGCGGATCTGTTGTTGTGTGAGGGCTCTGTGCTTACTGTAATAGTATGCATTGATGGGATGCATATATGTATTGTTGCGCACGCCTCTGTGTGCCGCAATAACTGCATGTATACAAGCATGGCATCAAGGTGCCGCAAATTGCACCTCTGTCCTTGTGTAAGGTGCTGTAATGCACTCTGTTTACTGTGTGTTGTGTGGGGGTCTGGGAGGGGGAGAGGTGGGGGCTTCATGCATGTCATTGCTGCAGGGATGAGCAGCTTCTAAACCAGTCACTAGGTGCATGTTGAGCAGTCTTCTTGTAATGCCTAAAGGCAGGTGTTGTCACTTTGTACTGGTCTGCTGTTATTGGAAGATCTTGACAGTTGCACAGATTCTGACAGGTAGTTGAGTGGTAGCAATGCGCGGATGGCTGTGGGTACAACAGGCTGAAGTACACGGCGTCCTGCATGTGTATTGACTTGTGAATGTCGTCCGCGCTGCATGCTTGGCAGTGTGGTGTTGTGACCATGAAGGCCCTGGTGTGCAGCATATGCTGAAAAGCACACCCCAAATGGACAACCAGGGCCCTTGCAGGGCCTGTAGGCTGTGGCTCTGCACCATCAGGTTTGCAATCCCCTTCGTTCATCAGTTGTTGTCGTGTAATATGGTCAAAGTGGTGACCAGAATTCAAGTTGCCCAGTTGTTGCAGCATGCATACCAGGCGAGTTGCATCAGTGTGGCAGCATACATACCAGGTTATGCTTGATACCCACCAGTTGCACCTTGGTAATGGCGAGCACATTGAGGTTTGTCCCCAGATCGCAGCAGAACGATGGGGTCCAAAGTTGTGTTTACAAGGGCCTGGTTACATGCACGCAGCGCTTCAGTTGCTGCTGGACCAAATTGTACTTGTGGTGGAGCAGTCAGTGTGACTTTCGTTATCCTTACGTGTGGTCTCCTTGTGCGTGTGAACTGTTTGCATACTGTGGTATAGCTTTCACATAGAGAACCGTGAGAGTTCCTTCTGTCTGGAAGGCTTACCCAGAGGATGGTATGTCAAGTGGTCTGGCTGGCACAGCCAAGTTGAGTTTAGATTCCACGGGCCTTGCGACCCGAGTGATCATAATCATGTAATTGTCTTGTACTGCTGCCACTGCAGAATTCAGGTGTAGGTTCTGATGCAGCTGTAGGTTTTTGCAGGAAACATCAGCAAGCCTAGCAGACAGGCTGTAGGATGCTGTAGGGTGCTGCAGACGATGATCTGAATGCATGTTTTGTTATGTTGGCATCACACCTACTCGTCCTATGTTGCACCTGTTGTTGTTGGCTTTCAGGTCTTAGGCATTTGATATCCAGGTGGTTTAAGTGCTGATTCTGGCAGTGTGAGAGGGCAGCTTGCTTGCTGAACGAGTATGCGCCAATGGGGTGTGGATGCGTCTGGCATATGTGGTCATGCTTTTCAGGTGTGCTGGTATTCAATTGCATCTGTGCAGTCGACCATCGAGGTGCCGTAATATACACCTCTGGCCATCTGTGACGTGCTGAGATACACTCTCTCTGATGCGCATGTGCGTGCGTGTGTGTGTGTGTGGGCCTCAAGTGCTCGAGTGCTTATCACTGCAGGGGAATCTGCACTGAGGGGTCATTGCTGTTTGCCGTGACAGATGCTGCTGTTACAACTGTTGGTATCGATATTTGTTGACAGCACAATAGGCGCTGCTGTTAGCACAGTGTTCGTGGAATTGCTTGATTTCAAGCAACTCTTGAAATAGTAACTTTGAAGCAGGTATGACTGCAAACTTGATACTGCAGGCTTGCTTAAGCAGGTAACACATTGCCTGGTGAGGAAGGACCTCTTGCTGGCACTGAAGCAAATGCATGCTAGCCTCATCAGCCAGCCATAACCAACAAACTCTCCGTGCACTGAAGGAATCATAGGACACCTCAACTGCAGTGAAAACTACTACCCTTCTTCTGTGTAGTAGTAGTAATAGTGACTAACTAGTCGCTCGTAAACTTTCAGAGTGCTTTTCAGCTGGGGCACTAGCATGAAGGACATGTTCCGACCAAGACACATCGTCTAATCAACCGTATCAGCCCTGCATAGTGAAGTGTCCAGACCAGGCCATGGTTTCAGGTGTAGATTACCCCTAGGGCGCAGGCCTGCGCAACGAGAATGTTTATACGTCGACCAGAACGTGGTACAAAAGATTCGGGATCCGCATACGGAGTACCCCCAATGCATTCAAGCAGCCCAGGAAGTATGATATAGTCAATCCAATTATGCGAGGCAGTCCGGGCGGGATAAGCTACCACTTACGGCAGACAGCTGTACAGTCCCCTTACCGTATTGAGCGGGTTCGTTGTCTCGGCAACCACGAACGCATTGTTACACCTCTCGCAGGAACAAGTGGCGCAACACCCTTGCAGAAGTGCATGATTCAGCAGCTTGAATAACACGCTGCGTGCGCAGCGACGGCACAGCGGACGACGTGCAAGTACGCACCTGCATCGCTCTTGTAGTGGTGCGAGCTCAAGTCATGCTTAGCCTGTGTCAAAGCTAGTCCAATATCATATGAATGATAACATTGAGCAGGCTGGTGTCTTGAGCAGCAACGACCTCTGCCTTTGCCTTCATCTGCCGTGTTCGTCGACGTCTATAGTAAGCCTTCAAACCACATCGCCATCCTTTACACAGCTGACGTGCACAGAACCATACATCAGAAAACCACAGGCTAGCTCTGGAGCGCCTTTGGGCTCTGCTTCGCTGCACTCTGGAGTGATTGGGGATCAGCTAGCATAGCATGGCGCTCACAAACCGCACACGCTCCACTACATCCCTAGCTAAGCCTCAGATGTTATTGCTGATAGTTCTTCTGGCAATCGTGGCTCCAGTGTTGATGCATAGCAGCAGGATCAGCCACCATATCACCCACCGCGGTCGGATGCTACTACAAGATAGCCAGTCATCCCCCACAGCCCCACTCCTGCCCCAAATCTTCATCCTTTCTTGCCCTGGCAACCCTGGTTGTCCTGGAGAACCCCCTATCACAGCTAGCCCAGCAGCACCGGCAACACCATCTCCTAACAACAGTTCTTCTGAGCCACCAGCATCAAGCAGCACCAACACTTCAGCCTCACCAGGCAGCCAAAGCCCCAACTCATCAGCATCAGCCAACACCACCACCCCAAGTCCACCTGCTCAAACTCCACCGAGCCCAAATGCACCCTCATCAGCCAGTGGTACTACTAGCCCGGCGCCCGGGATGTCTGGACCCAGTTACAACACCAGTAACCCAGCTCAGCCTGACCCTCCCAGGCCCGATGAGTTGTTACCCGAGGAGCTTCTGAGGTTGTTGGCAACATCGTCAGGGCAGTTACAACCTGATGCTATCACTATCTCACTTGCCGTTGAAGGTGAGGAGCGCCAGCCAACCAGCCACCTAGTCAGCTAGGAGCCGGTACTTGTTGATTCATCCTGTAACATGCTGTATCATCATTGAAATAGATCTTTCTACTGAATCTGATCTGAGCATGACAGTTTGTCACAATTTTATGGCCTTGTATGTCCAAGCACATGTGTAGTATGACTTGCACAGACTTCAGGAAGCAAATAAACCCAGACTTGGACTCAAAGTATGCATGTGTATGTTGGTGCTTCTGCTGCTGCAGGTGTGTCACCTGTTGACTTCAACTACAGGTACAAAGCTCTGCTGATCAGCATCACAGCAGCAACAACTGGAACCAAAGGTTACAGCTGGAACCTAAACTTCCAGCAGCAGCAAGCAACACAGACCGGACGCCGCCTTCTACAGTATGGCGCGGCAACAGCAGGCATAGACCACAACATGAAGTGGTCAGTATATAACAGCCGGCATATGCTGCAGCAGCCACCAGTGTTGCAACCCAGCAATCAGCAGCCGCCGCAGCAGCAGCAGCAGCCAAATGGTGCCTCGGCTCCAAGCATACAAGGAGATGACATCCTAGTCAGTCTGTCAATCTACACCATAAACCCTCAGCTGGTGTGGTATAGGCTCACCAAACCGCCTACTCAGATTCCAGCTGATGGTGCAAATACCACTGGCTGCTCCACTGAGTACTGTGTTGCTCTACTGGTATCCGGCATACCCATGCTCAGCAACAGCATACAGATCACCCCTAGCTACACGAATGTCCTCAGGGGCAACATCAGAGATGGCACTACCTTAGATGCCATTGCAGCTCAGATTCAAGCGAACCGCCTGTTGCTAGATAATGCAAGGCAGTACATCGGGTATGTAGTAGGGCCGCTAATGGCGGTGCTTGTGCTGCTGCTGCTGTGGTGTCAGCGGCAGAGGATAGCTGCCTGGTTTAGACCCAAATCAAAACGCCAAGCGGCATCCAGGAGCAACAAATGGCGCACAGATACTGATAGCAGCAGCATCAGTACTGACTCAGATGAAGCCCGTGATGCAGACCCCAGAGACTTAGCCATTGTGCCCCATCGTCCTAAACACACACGGAAGAAGTCTAGCAGGAGTCCCAGTGTTAGCAGCCCGCGAAGTACCGTTACTGTTGCGAGTAGCAGCAGCAGGGCGTCCAGCGGAGCTGCGATGGCAGGTCGTAGTACTACACCGTGGGCTTTGGCGTTAGCACGTGGCGGTGATGACAGCGCTAGTAGTGTCAGATCAGAAGATCTGGATGTCAACGGGCCGATAGAGAGGATGTCAGTTGCAGATGGAGCCAGTGAGAATGGATCTGCCATCACGATCAGAGATTTCATCACAGAGAACCCACAGCAGCGCTGGCAGCAGCCGCAGCAGTGGTCGAAGAATCTGACAGCTCTTGAGAAGGATGTTATTGAGAGATACTTTGGCAGAATGCAGCAGTCGGTGGAGATGATGCATAAGCCGTCCACTGCTTCTCAGGGCAGACCTGAATCTGAAGCAGCTGATCATGATGAGTATGATGATCGGAGATCTGATGATAACTATTAATGACTCATTGATAGTGTGCAGACCAGTGGATCTGATGGCATCTGTGTGGCTGGTGACTGCAACATGAACACAGCATTTCATCAACACCTTAGGTGCAACTTCTTGTGGTCTGCTAGTGCCCTCCAGACCAGCTATACCTTAGTACACGGTAAGAATGATCTGTTTCATCATCCTGAGTTCGGTTGGCTTGCTTTTTCTTGTCCTGTTTGCTACGCTTTCTTGCTTTACTGAGCGCTGTTGATCATGACAGGCAACTTTACTGAATGTCTAGAGTCGCCTATGCGTCTGTAGCAAAATGGCCGGTCTGAACTAGTATAGTATTAGCGCCTGTGAGTTGCATAGCATAATAGCAAATCTTGCCTGCTGCCTTCTTGAACCAAAGATATAGTAGATTAGTCCTTATGGACCAATAGCTAAAACCCAGCAGCATGGTGCTAGCTGAGCCCTGCAGAATTGGAACCACCAAGGTACAAGCTGGGATGCCGATCTTTGTGCTTGTCTGCTCCGGGCTGGTGTGGTATTTGCTAAGCAGATAAACAATCCTGAGCCACTCAGGCTTGTTGATTGTAGTGTGTGAGTTATGCATTGGACAGATTTGATTGATAATGATCGAATTGTGTGTTCATACTTTGCCCAAGTAGCGGCTACATAGCAATCTTCAGTATACATAGTGTTTCTCAGTCTATATCGGACAACATGATTGCAGGTTTAGTCATTCAAAGCTTTGTAAGCAGTCATAGAAGGCCCAACGTAGCTAGCTATCTTCTAGTCGAGCATGAGCAGCAGCACTGCTCACAAAACATCTAGTTCAGGTGAAGCTGCTGTTTGCAAAGCCCAGTGTGCAGCACTGCATTGGACATCATGCATTTGTTGGCTCAGCTATCATCGTTACCAGTGGCTTCTTGCTCATAGAAAGTAATGCCGTTTGCTGGTATTGTATGTTGATTTTGATTCATGTCAATGTTATGTAGTATTTGATCGCCTGCAGGCCGGTGACGGACGTTCAATTTGTGTATCCATATGGCGAGGTCTGCAGCCATTGTGATGTGTACAAGTACCCTGGCCGTACTCATGGTGCTTACCTCAAGTACTGCAAGGCTGGCTGCGCGGTGGTGAATGTGCTGGCTGCTGAGTAGCACGTCCTTCATTGTGGTTTCTACTGGAACTTGGAGACATAGCTGCCGGTTGCTAGTTGATATCACATTCTGCTCTTTGTACCTGCCTGTGTAGACGCATGCTTGTGCCACAAGACAGTCTGGACAAATGTAAGGGCACAGGTTGCGTGATCCAATGCCATTTGGCCGAGGCTAAAGTCTTGGTGTTTGGTTATGATGACAATGTCGGCAGTGGTGCTGCACCAGCGAGCTGTGAATTGTTGAGGTACCCCAGAACAGATATTTGAGCAGCAGAATGCTAAAATTGAACGAGAAAATATCTGTGGTTGCTGTACAGAAGATAATTTCAATCTACACAATGACTACCTGCATGTATGGTCTGTTGGTGCCTTGACAGATGCATCAACGCTTGTGTTGTGTCTGATGTAGAACGATCTCATCATGTCTGTGAATGCTTTTGTAAGTATTGTAAGCCTCTCAGGGCTGATAAAGACTCTGGTGCCACCACGCAGTGCGTTTATTGCTGCAAAAGTTGTGGCTGTTCATTAGGTGCCAGCAGTATTTACACAATTTGCCAAGCACGTTTATCACTCCGGCATGTACATGTCGTAGGCCGTTACACATTGTCAAGGGTGTTGTAGTGTATGAATACTACTATCAGTAGTCATGCAGTGGCCATCAAGTACAGAATAGTACAGATTGGGAGGAGGGGTGCTGATCAGTCAATGCTGCAGCTGCCGGCATTTGATGTGCAAAGTTGTTGTCATCATCAATAGTAGACAAGGTGGGATGTCATAAGCTGAGGAAGACCCACAGCAACTGGTGGCCATATTGGTGTCTGGTGGGTTGAGCTACCAAGCTTCTTCATGGGTAGCTTCACCCCAGAAAGAGTCTGGTTGCAGATGTCTTGTTCATGTGACTGTTCTGATCTCTTTTTTGGCTTAAATGTTTCAATTAATGCATTATGATTAGCAGCTGTATTTGATGCTGATTCATAAAGTCATAGAGTTGTTACACAGTGTTCTTGCCTGCTTCTCACAGCTGTCATATCAGCAGCCATGTGATATGTTGCATGGCTAGTACTACTAGTAGCCAATAGCCTGCATGATGCAGTCACTGTGATGTTTGATGTGCTTGTTGTTTGTTTCAGAGACCTTGTGCCATTGATTGAAGACCTTCCAGATCTTGGCAATCAGATGATGCGATTAGGGCAAGGAGACTACTAGTAGGTCTATTAGGCCTTTGTCACCTGTGCTGAATCATACGGTATGTTTGGGCGGTCCTGACCTGCTGATTGCATGCACATGTGCAATTGACAAGAGAGCAGGCGCCTGTGATCACCGTGGCAAATCGTCGGTGTGACTTTGACTTGGCGTTTGATTGTTGCACCTAATGTAGCAATAACAAGAACTTTTCACTGGCCATCCGTCCGAGCGGGCGGTCCGCCTGTGCACAACTGGGAGCAAGATGTGCACTAACTGTTGCCAATGACGGAATGGGTAGAAGTGACAATTGATGTTATTCGCTTCCGATGATGGATAGCGGCACCAAACAACGATGACTGTCATCGCCGCTGTTCAGTGGAAACTGCAATTAATTGCAATTGCAAGGCCGCCTCGAGATTGACGAACATGACGTGTGTGCCATCCAATAGATGCCCAGCTATTCCCTTGCGTTACAGACAAATGGCCTAAGCGACTATCGGCCATGA
>LWCB01000973.1:0-22468 GCA_001630525.1 Coelastrella sp. M60 | reverse complement strand
CCGGCGCGCCGCGCGGAGGCGGGACTGCTTGTCGACGGCGAGGTCGATGTCGGAGTCGACGATGCGGGAGCGCTGTTCCTCCGTGAGGTTGGCGCGCAGATTGGCCTCGAAGTACATCAGCGCGTTCGTCTGCATCTCCTCCTCGGTGGTGGAGAGCTTGACGTCCGACACCGCAGCGAGGGCCGCCGCGTCGATCGCCGACTGCAACGGCTCGCGCATCGCCACCGCGCGCGAATAATCCATGGCCGTTCCGACCATCAGTGCGAGGGGTATCAGCGCGAAGGCGAAGATGATCGCCACCGATCCGCTTTCACTGGAATGCTGCCTGCGCATGGTTCTTGTTCCGCGTGGTCAGAAATCTCGCGGATACAATCCAAGATAAGTTTTATGATTCAGAAAACGAAAGCCGTTAACGGAAGCCTGCCGGAAAGGAATGAAGATCCCGGTTCTGGAAATGGATGAAAGGCTTGGCGCAGACCGGGGTAAGGGGGCGGAAAGGCGGTTCGAAATCGCGGCCGACAGGCCTCACCGGGAGCGGTCGCGATGCGCAGGGTCGGGCCCGCCGTCGGGCATGTGTCCGGAGTTCGTGGCGCGCCGTTCACGCCGCCGCGTCGTGTTCGCCGCGGGCGGCTTCCAGCACTTCGCGGGCGGCGTCGGCGTTGATCGCCGCGATGCCGAGGCCGACGACGAGGTCGGGCCAGGCCGACGGCCAGACGAAGGCGGTGACGAGGCCGGCCGCGACGATGGCGACGTTGGCGAAGGCATCGTTCCGCGCCGACAGGAAGGCGGCCTTCGTCAGGCTGCCGCCTCCCTCGCGAAAGCGCGCCAGCATGGCGGCGCAGGCGAGGTTGACGGCGAGGGCGCCGAGGCCCGCGAGCGACAGCACCGCGGGATCGGGAGCGACGGGTGCGCCGAGCTTCTGCCAGGCGGTCCACAGCGCCGCGAGACCCGGAAGCAGCAGGATCGCCGCGAGCAGCATGCCGACCCGCGCCCGCATCCGCGCCGACCAGCCGAGCGCCATGAGGATCAGCAGGTTGACGGAGGCGTCCTCGAGAAAATCGACGGCGTCGGCGAACAGCGACACCGCGTCGATGGCGACGGCCGCCGCGAACTCGACCCCGAAGTAGCCGAGATTGAGCAGCGCGACGAGGGCGACGGTGCGGCGCAACGCGACGTCGGGCGCGGATCGCCGATCCGGTTCCATCGAGCCTCCCGCGCCCGTCGCGTCGTGAGACGTCACGGCGGGCCGCCGCCCGGACGCCTCGTCAGGTGTTGAACTTGAACAGCATCACGTCGCCGTCGACGACGACATATTCCTTACCTTCGTCGCGCGCCTTGCCGAGTTCCTTCGCCTTCACCTCGCCGAGGGTGACGAAATCGTCGTAGGCGATGGTCTGGGCGCGGATGAAGCCGCGCTCGAAGTCGGAATGGATCACGCCGGCGGCCTGCGGCGCGCGGGTGCCGCGGGGAATCGTCCAGGCGCGGGCCTCCTTCGGGCCGGCGGTGAAATAGGTGATGAGGCCCAGCAGCTCGTAGCCGGCGCGGATCAGCCGGTCGAGGCCCGGCTCGGAAAGGCCCATCGCCTCCATGTACTCGGCCTGCTCCTCGGGCGGGAGCTGGGCGAGCTCCGATTCGATCGCCGCCGAGATCACCACCGCCTTGGCGCCCTCGGCGGCCGCGCGTTCGAAGACCTTGTCGGACAGCGCGTTGCCGGTGGCGGCCGAAGCCTCCTCGACGTTGCAGACGTAAAGGATCGGCTTGGCGGTGAGGAGGTTCAGCATCTCGAACGCCTTCTCCGCCCCCTTCGGCACGTCGACGAGGCGCGCGGGCTTGCCTTCGCGCAGGAGAGCGAGGGCGGAGTCCATCAGCTCGACGCTCTCCTTCGCCTCCTTGTCGCCGCCCTGCGCCCGCTTCCGGAGCGGGATCACGCGGCGCTCGAGGCTCTCGAGGTCGGCGAGCATCAGCTCGGTCTCGATGGTCTCGGCGTCGGCGAGCGGATCGATGCGGCCCTCGACATGGGTGATGTCCTCGTCGACGAAGCAGCGCAGCACGTGGGCGATGGCGTCGCACTCGCGGATGTTGGCGAGGAACTGGTTGCCGAGGCCCTCGCCCTTCGAGGCACCGCGCACGAGGCCGGCGATGTCGACGAAGGTGAGACGGGTCGGCACGACGTTGGCCGACTTCGCCATCTTGGCGATCGCGAACAGCCGCGGGTCCGGCACCGCCACGTCACCGGTGTTCGGCTCGATGGTGCAGAACGGATAGTTCGCGGCCTGCGCGGCCGCGGTCTTGGTGAGGGCGTTGAAAAGGGTCGACTTGCCGACGTTGGGCAGGCCGACGATGCCGCATTTGAAACCCATGTCAGATCCTCTCGGCGAACCTCACGCGGGGCGCGGGACGCGATAGCGGGCTTGCACGAAGCCGGTGGCGAAGCCGCGCGACCACTGGAGTTCCAGCGGCGGCAGCGTCCGGCCGGCGAAGACGGGGATGCCCGCGCCGATGGCGACGGGCGTGTACTGGAGGTCGATCTCGTCGATCAGGCCCGCGTCGAGGAACTGCCCGGCGACACCGGCGCCGCCGACGATCCACACCGGCCCGGGCGCGCCGCGCGCGGCGAGGGCGGCGAGCACCTCGGCGGGGGTGCCGGCGACCGGGAAGGCGGCGCCCGGCGGCGCCTCGATCGGCCGGCGCGTGACGACGGCCGTCGGCTTGTCGCCATAGCTCCATTCGCCGTGCTCACGCACCCAGTCGAAGGTGGCGCGCCCCATGACGAGGCTGCCGATGCCGCCGTAGAAGCCGTCGTAGTCGGCGCCGTCGGCGGGGAACTGCAGCAGCCAGTCGAGACCGCCGTCGGGGGCGGCGATGAAGCCGTCGAGGCTGACGGCGAGGTAGTAGATGCAGCGATAGGGCGTCGTCATGGTGCTCCCCCGCTCAGCCTTTGCCGAGCAGCTTGCCCAGCGCCTCGGCGATCGCGTTGCGCGGCTCGGTCCGGGCGGGCGGGGCGGTGCCGGGTTCGGAGCCGGCCGCCGGCTTGCCCGGCTTCTCGCCGGCCGCCGGCTTGCCCGGCTTCTCGCCGGCCGCGGGCTTCGCGCCGGCGTTCGCCTTCTCGCCCGCGGCGGGCTTCTGGCGGCGCGGCGGCGGGGCGATGGCGAGGTGGACCTTGCTCGCGAAGCTCTCGTCCTGGCCGGCGGCGAGCAGCGGCGCATGGGTCGCGACGGCGTCGAGCAGCGGCTCGAGCCACTCCGCGTCCGCCTTCGCGAAATCGCCGAGCACGTAGTTGTGCACCAGCGCCTTGTCGCCGGGATGGCCGATGCCGAGGCGGATGCGGCGATAGTCCTTGCCGAGGTGGGCGTCGAGCGAACGCAGGCCGTTGTGGCCGCCGTGGCCGCCGCCGGTCTTCACCCGCAGCCGCGCCGCCGGCAGGTCGAGCTCGTCGTGGACCACGACGATGTCGGCCGGCGGGATCTTCAGGAAACGCTCGGCCTCGCCGACGGCGCGCCCCGATTCGTTCATGTAGGTGAGCGGCTTCATCAGCAGCGTGCGGCGGTCGCCGAGCGTTCCTTCCGCGATCTCGGACTGGAACTTCGAGCGCCACGGGCCGAAGCGGTGCACCGCGTGGATGCGGTCGACCGCCATGAAGCCGATGTTGTGGCGGTTGCCGGCGTAGCGCGGGCCCGGATTCCCGAGGCCGACGATCAGCAGCATGGACCATCTCCCGGTCGGCTGGCGCGGGCCGTGCGCAGCGGCGCGTGGCATTCAAGACAAAGGTCCGCCGCCGCGGGACGGCGACGGACCTGATTGCGGCTCGCGGTGCGCGCGCGAGGCTCAGGCCTCGGCGGCTTCCTCGTCCGTCGCCTCGTCGTCGAGCACGTCCGGCGCGGCGATCGTGGCGATCGTGAAGTCGCGGTCGGCGATCGTCGGGACGACGCCCTCCGGCAGCTTGACGTCGGAGATGTGGATCGACGTGCCGACGTCCTCGACGCCCGCGAGGTCGACCTCGATCGCCTCGGGGATCGACGTCGCCGCGACCTCGACCTCGATGAAGTGGCGCACGATGGTGAGCGCGCCGCCCTTCTTGAGGGCCGGGGAGGTGTCTTGGTTCAGGAAGTGCACCGGGACTTCGACGGTGATCCGCGACGAGGCGGAGACGCGCAGGAAGTCGACGTGGACGACGGTGTCCTTGACCGGGTCGAGCTGGTAGTCGCGCGGGATGACCTGCACCTTCTCGCCGCCGACGTCGATCGTGGCGATGGTGGTGAGGAAGCCGCCGGCGTGCAGCTTCAGCGTCGTCTCCTTGACGGGGAGCGCGATCGCGATCGGGGATTTCTTGTCGCCGTAGATCACGGCGGGGATCAAGCCTTCGCGGCGCAGTGCCCGAGCGGCCCCCTTGCCCACTCGGTCCCGCACCGTGGCCTTCAGCTCGTAGGACTGAGCCATCGGTGGTCTCCTTGGAAAACGGCCGGAAAACCGGCCGGGAAATGCGCCTCCTCCAGGGGTGAGGCGCGGACTGCGGGCTTATAGGGGATGAAGGGGCGAATCACAATGCGGAAAGCGGGGAAATGCGCGACCGGCTCGACCTCGGGGCCACTGAGGCAGGCAAAGCCGAAGCATTGACGCCTTATCGAACTTAGGCTTCTTATCAAGAATCTCGTATAGATCAGTAAGGTCGCTATGGACCCGGTGAGAAACCCCTTTGCTCCGGGAGCCGGGACCCAACCTCCCGAACTCGCCGGCCGTGCCGATATTCTCGATCGGGGACGGATTACGCTCGCCCGGGCACAAGCGGGCCGGCAGGGGAAGAGCTTCCTGCTCGTCGGTCTGCGCGGGGTCGGCAAGACTGTCCTGCTCAACAAGATCGTCGATCAGGCCGAGGAGGCCGGTTCCGTCGCGCATCTCGTGGAGACGCCGGAGAACAAGAGCCTGCCGGAGGTGCTCATACCCTGTCTCCGGCGCATCCTGTTCAGGCTCGATACCGCGGAAAAGGTGAATGTCGCCGCCAAGCGGGCGCTGATGGTGCTCAAGGCCTTCGCGAGTGCGATCAGGGTCAGCGTCGGCGAGGTGGAAGTCGGGCTCGGAATTGATCCGGAACGCGGCGTCGCTGACAGCGGCGATATCGAGGCCGACCTGCCGGACCTTTTCGAGGCCGTCGGAACGGCCGCGCGCTCCCGCGGCCGTTCGGTCGTGCTCGTCATCGACGAGTTGCAATATGTCGCCGAGCGCGAGTTCAGCGCGCTGATCATGGCGATGCACCGGGTGGCACAGAAGCAGTTGCCGGTCGTGCTGGTCGGAGCCGGATTGCCACAGTTGGTGGCGCTGGCCGGAAAGTCGAAATCCTATGCCGAACGGCTGTTCGACTTTCCCAGGATCGGCCCGCTCGTCGAGGTGGACGCAATCTCCGCGCTCCGCGATCCTGCGGTCCGCGAGGACGCCGATTTCACCGCCGACGCGCTCGCCCGCATTATCGAACTCACCGAGGGCTACCCGTACTTCCTGCAGGAGTGGGGCTACCACGCTTGGAACGTGGCAGACGATCCACTCATCACGCGGGACGATGTAGAACGGGCGAGCCTCCGGGCCATCGCCAGCCTCGACGAGAGCTTCTTCCGCGTCCGCTTCGATCGCGTGACGCCGCGCGAGAAGGACTATCTGTTCGCAATGGCGCGGCTCGGGCCGGGACCACATCGCTCGGGAGATGTCGCGGCGGCGCTCGGCGTCGCCGTCGAGCGGATCGCGCCGACGCGGAACTCGCTGATCCGGAAAGGCATGATCTTCAGCCCGGCCCACGGCGACACCGCGTTCACGGTGCCGATGTTCGATCGCTACCTGCAGCGGGTACGGGCGCCGGACTGAGCGCCGCCCCCTCAGTCGAACAGGCTCGACACGGACTGCTCGTTCGCCGTGCGGGCGATCGCCTCGGCGATCAGCGGGGCGACGGAGATGACGCGGACGTTGCGGCTTTCCTTCACCGCCTTGGTCGGCTCGATCGAATCCGTCGTCACCAGTTCCTTGAGCTTCGAGGCCGAGATGCGGGCGACGGCGCCGCCGGAGAGCACGCCGTGGGTGATGTAGGCGGTGACCGAACTCGCCCCCTGCGCCAGCAGCGCGTCGGCGGCGTTGCAGAGCGTGCCGCCCGAATCGACGATGTCGTCGACGAGGATGCAGTCGCGGCCCTCGACCGAGCCGATGATGTTCATCACTTCCGATTCGCCCGGCCGCTCGCGGCGCTTGTCGACGATGGCGAGCGGGGTATCGATGCGCTTGGCGATGGCGCGGGCGCGCACGACGCCGCCGACGTCCGGCGAGACGATCACCGTGTTGTCGAGCTTGTAGCGCTCCTTGATGTCGCGCGTCAGCACCGGCGCGGCATAGAGGTTGTCGGTCGGGATGTCGAAGAAGCCCTGGATCTGGCCGGCGTGGAGGTCGAGCGTCAGCACGCGGTCGACGCCGGCGTGCGTGATGAGGTTCGCGACCAGCTTGGCCGAGATCGGCGTGCGGCCGGCGGCGCGGCGGTCCTGCCGGGCGTATCCGAAGTAGGGCAGCACCGCGGTGATCCGGCGCGCCGACGAGCGGCGCAGCGCGTCGACGAGGATCAGCAGCTCCATCAGGTTGTCGTTCGCGGGATAGCTCGTCGACTGGATGACGAAGACGTCGGCGCCGCGGACGTTCTCCTGGATCTCGACGAAGATTTCCTGGTCGGCGAAGCGGCGCACCGAGCACTGCGTCAGTTCGGCGTCGAGATAGTGGGCGATCGCCTCGGACAGGGCGCGGTTGGAATTGCCGGATACCAGCTTCATCGGCCTTGTTGTCCTCGCTCGCCGTCGTCGGCGGCGCCGCCGCGGCACCCTGCCGCCCGCCGCCGCGCCCTTTGGGCGGATGGAAAGTCGCGGGGTTCTATCAGCGCATCTCCCCGGCTGTAAACATGCGCTTTGGCGCAAGGCCCGCGGCGGCGCGCGGGCCGCCGGGGTCAGATCGCGATGCCGGGCGCCGGGGCGGCCGGGGCCGGGGCGGAGGCGGCCGGCGGCAGCGGCTGGTCGATCCAGGCGGCGAGCTGCTCGACGGTGCGGGCCGCGATGGCGTCGAGCGTCGCGTCGCTGACGCCGGTCCAGGGATCACCCGAGGCGGAGCCGGCGAGCTCGAAGCCGGTGACGCGGTAGAGCCGGCGGTTGTTGGGGTCCATCACGTCCCAGACGTAGGAGACGTTGACGCCGGTATCGCCACCGACGGCCGAGAGGTAGCCGAGGATGCGGTAGCTCGCCGACGGGTCGCCGCGGCGCACGAGGGTGAGCCCGCGGGCGCGGGCGCGGCTGCCGAGGCTGACGGCGAGCTCGTCGGCGCGGTTGGTCGGGATGCCCTGCACGAGGTCGAAGCGGAAGGTGGCCTGGCTCGCTGGCACCGGCGGCCGGACGGGGCGGGTCGCGTCCGGCGGGGCCTGCAGCCGCACCGCGGTGCTGCCGGGGGTCGAGGCCGTCGAGCCGCCGTCCGACTGGCAGCCGGCGACGGCCAGCGCGCCCGCGCCGGCAAGGAACAGCCTGCGGCTGAGGCGCGGTCCGGACGTCATCGAATCCTCCATCGGCTGTCTGCTCCCCCTGTCGTTGCCAAAGGTCTAGCGGATCGGGCGCGGCGCGCAAGCCGTCCGGGGCCGCGGCGCTGCACTCATGCGACGACCGGCAGGTCGAGCGGCAGCCGCGACAGCGGCTCCGGCGCCTCCTCGGTGGTGAGATAGGTGCGGCCGAGGGTCATCGCGGTTCCGGTCGCCGAATCGGCGAGGATCATGTGGGCGAAGAGCACCATGCCGGGCCGGATCTCGGCGCGGTTGCCGCGGTAGAACATCGGCCAGTCCATCCAGCTCGGCGCGAAGCGGGCGCCGAGCGAGTAGCCGCAGGCATTGAGCCGGTGCGGCAGCATGTGGTGCGCGTCCATCACCCTGGCGTGCGCCTCGAAGACGTCGCCGAAGCTGTGCCCCGGCCGCATCACGGCCTCGACCGCCGACAGCGCCTCGTAGGCAGCGGCGTAGAGCTCGAGGTGGCGCTGGGTCGGCTGGCCGATGACCACCGTGCGCATCAGCGCGACGTGGTAGTGGCGATAGGTGCCGGCGAACTCGAGGGTGAGCTGGTCGCGGTCGCCGAGCTGGCGCCGGCCGGACTTGTAGCGGCAGAGCAGGGCATCGGCGCCCGAGCCGATGATGAAGGCGTTGCCGGGATAGTCGCCGCCGCCCGCGAGCACCGCGCCCTGCATCGCCGCGAGGATCGTGCCCTCGTCGGCGCCGGCGCGGATTTCCGCGAAGCCGGCGTCGTAGGCGAGGTCGGCGAGGCGGGCGGCCTGCCGCACGTAGTCGATCTCGGCCGGCGACTTCACCGCGCGCAGGGCGGGCACCAGGGTCGAGGCGTCGACGACGTCGGCGAAGGTGCGCAGCGCCTCGTCGAGGTCCTTGCCGTTGCGGGCGGTGAGGCCGTGGGTATCGTATTCGACGCCGAGCTTGGCGCCGAGCAGGTCGAGCCCGTCGAGCAGGTCCTTGAGCTGCCCCACCGGGCTCGCCTCGCCGCGGTCGACCCAGAGGCGGATGTCCTCGATCGTCGAGGTATGGCGCGCCTGGCGCAGGTCGGGGGCCCGGGTGAGCAGCGCCATGCTGCCGTCGCGCTTGAAGACGAGGCACTGGAAGAAGCAGAAGCCGAAGGTGTCGTAGCCGGTGAGCCAGTACATGCTCTCCTGCGCGAACAGCAGCATCGCGTCGATGCCGCGCTCGGCCATCGCGGCGGTCGCCGCCGCCTGGCGCGCCTCGAATTCGGAGCGGTCGAAGTGCAGGGCCATGGGGCCTCCGTTGGGGCTGGCGCTCAGTCGCCGAGGGCGATGGCGGAGAGGTGGCGGCCGTAGTCGCTCTCGCCGCGGTGGACCATGCGGCGGTAGGAGAAGAAGCGCGACGGGTCGCAATAGGTGCAGAGGCCGAGGTCGATCACGGTGCCGGTGCCGGCGCCGTGGAGGCGGGCGACGATGTAGCCCGGCAGGTCGAACAGCGCGTGCCCGGCGCGGGAGGAGCGCCGGAAGAAGCGGGCGTTGTCGGCCGAGGCCCGCTCGAAGCGTTCGGTAAACTCCGGCCCGACCTCGTAGGACTTCGCCGAGATCATCGGGCCGATCGCGGCGACGATGCGCGCGCGCCGGGCGCCGAGGCGCTCCATGGCGTCGAGGGTCGATTCGATCACGCCGCCGAAGGCGCCCTTCCAGCCGGCATGGGCCGCGCCGACGACGCGGGCCTCGGCGTCGGCGAAGAGGATCGGGCCGCAGTCGGCCGACGAGGTGGCGATGGCGATGCCGGGCCGGTCGGTCACGAGCGCGTCGGCCTCGGGGTTGTTGCCCGGCGTCCACGGCTCGGTGACGGTGATGCAGTCGGGGCTGTGCACCTGGTAGGCGGTGACGAGCCTGTCGGCCGGAACGCCCAGCGCCGCGGCGACGCGCGCCCGGTTCTCGCGCACCCGGGCCGGGTCGTCGCGCGAGCCGAGGCCGGTGTTGAGGGACTCGTAGATCCCCTCAGACACGCCGCCCTTCCGGGTGAAGAAGCCGTGCCGGATGCCGGGGAGGTCGGCGAGGGCGGGAGCCGTGATCATCATCGCGAAGCACTTCCTGTCGGGCGCGCGGATGGTGGAGGGGAAGGATTCGGCTGTCAAACGGGAGGAGAAGACCGGCGATCTCGTCATGATCGGGGGCGCCGGTCCTTCTCGGTGTCGTGCCGGTCCTGAGTGGTTGATGGTCGGCGGCGCATGCGGAATTGGGCAAACGTTGGTAGAGTAGCGTTCGGCATCCTCTCGAAAGATTGGAACGGATTGCTCCGCATCTTGAAGCGCCCCCGCAACGTCAGCTCTGCGCTATGGTTCCTCGCAGCCTGAAAACACCGTGAGAACGCATGAAGGGAAAGCCTGTCATCCACGACGACATCGAATTGTTCTTCGAGCGGGGATGCCCGCAGTCGATGCTGCTCACGCGTGCTGCGGCACGCCGCGCAATACAAGAGATGGCTGGTCGCGGCTACCATATCTTCGGCATGGATGGAGGCATAGTGCACGAGGATGGAGCCTACGAAGAGCGGCTCGATGCGGTCTTTTCCAAATCTGAATCTCAGTCGATCGACGTTATACTTTCACATCATCTCGATGCAATCGCCTCGATAGATTCGGATCCTGCTTCATATTCGGCTTATTCTTTCGTTGTGGAAAAGATAATAACGACCGGTAACGATTAAGCATATGGATGTGCGCTTCAATCTTCGCGCACAGAATTCCAAAGCGACTCTCCGGCCTATGTGTCTGGTGAAGCAGGCCATACCGGTGTTAGCCGCCGATGGCGGGCCGCTCCCACGCATCGACTCGAGGGACAGGGAACAGCCGGTAACGGGCGATCGTGCCGGATGGTTTCTTCGGCGCCGACTCATTGATGCAAGCCGCCGCAACGCAGCTTCTTGCCTTGAATTACGTCCGCTGGCCGCCCTGCACCACGAGCACCTTGAAGAGGTCGCCCATGTCGCCGGGGCCGTTGCCGGCGAGGCGCTGGACCGCGGCGCGGATCGCGTCCTGCGTCGCGGCGTCGCGGCCGGCGCCGAGGCGGCCTGCGCGCTCGACGAGGCCGTGGCGGAGGAGGAAGGCGCCTTGGGTTTCGAGCGGCTCGCAGCGGGCGCCGGCCGCGGCGGCGGCGCGGGCGAGGGCGGCGAAGTCGACGTGGGCCGTGAGGTCGGCCTCGCCGGGGGTGGCGAGCGGATCGACCGGCCGGTGCCCCCTCACCGCCTGCAGCGTGTCGCCGGGCGCGGATTGTCCGTGGCCGTAGTCGATCGCGAGGATCGCCCCGCCGGCCGCCGCCGCGTGGCCGGCGAGCGGCGCCAGGAGCGCCGCGGCGGGGCGGGCGACCTCGATGATCGTCCCGGGCAGGGCGCCGCGCGCCGACGGCGGGATCTCGCTGCGGTCCGGCACGCCGGGGCCGAGGCCGAAGGCGAGGCGGCCGGCCTCGATCCCGACGACGCGCTCGGCCCAGCCGGTCGCCGTGCGCACGTACTGGCGGATCGGCAGCGCGTCGAAGAACTCGTTGGCGACGACGATGCGGGGCAGGTCGGGCAGCGTGGCGATGCCGTCGTGCCAGCGCGGCGCGTGGCCGGCGAGGCGGTCGGCCTGCGCCGCGCGGAGCCGCGGGCTGGTCTCGACGAGATGGATTTCGGCGCCCGCGAGGAATTCGGGGCGGATGCGCGCCGCGCGCAGGAGGTCGGCCATCAGCGTGCCGCGGCCGGGGCCGAGCTCGACGAGGGCGAAGCGCTGCGGCGCGCCGAGCGCGGCGTGGGCCTCGAGGCACCAGAGGCCGACGAGCTCGCCGAACATCTGGCTGATTTCGGGCGCGGTGACGAAGTCGCCGTCGGCGCCGAAGGGCTCGCGGCGCATGTAGTAGCCGTGCTCGGGGTCGCCGAGGACCGCCGCCATGTAGTCGGCGAGCGGCATCGGCCCCTCCGCCGCGATGCGGGCGACGAGGCGGTCTTCGAGCGGCGTCGTCACGGCGCGGCGCCACCCCCGGTCCCGGCCCCGGTTCCGGCCCCGGCGCCGTTTCCGGTCCCGGCGGCGGGGGCGCGCGGCGCGGCGAGCACGAAGGCGAGGCCGGCGATGACGAGCGGCAGCGACAGCACCATGCCCATGGTCACGAAGCCGCCGGCGAGATAGCCGATCTGCGCGTCCGGCATGCGGAAGAACTCGACCGCGATGCGGGCGAGGCCGTAGCCGATGCCGAAGACGCCGGTGACGAGGCCCGGGCGGGCGAGGGCACGGCCGCGCCAGACCAGCACCGTCACGACCGCCATCAGCAGCACGCCCTCGAGCGCCGCCTCGTAGAGCTGGCTCGGGTGGCGCGGCACGTAGCCCCCGCCCGGGAACATCACCGCCCAGGGCACGTCGCTCGCGCGGCCGAAGAGCTCGCCGTTGATGAAGTTGGCGATGCGCCCGAGGCCGATGCCGACGGGCACCGCCGCGGCGGCGAGGTCGAACAGCGTCCGCACCGGAAGGCCGCGGCGCCGGGCGAACAGCGCCATCGCCGCCGCCGCACCGATGAGGCCGCCGTGGAAGGCCATGCCGCCTTCCCAGACGCGCAGGATCGACAGCGGCTCGGCGATGTAGCCGTCGAAATTGTAGAACAGGACGTAGCCGAAACGGCCGCCGAGCACGACGCCGATCGTCACCCAGACGAGGAGGTCGTCGATGTCGAGCGCGCTCGGGCGCGGCCGGCCCGCCCAGAGCCGCGGCGTCTCGACGAGGCGGCGCAGGTACCACCAGCCGAACAGCAGGCCGCCGACGTAGGCGAGCGCGTACCAGCGCAGCGCGAAGGGCCCGACCTGGAAGATGACCGGGTCGATCGCGGGAAAGGCGAGGGCGAAGATCGGCGGCATCGCGGTCCCGGACGCTCGGTGGCAGGGGCCGGGTCAACCCGGCGGCCCCTTCTCCCGCGGGCGGGACCGCGCCGTCAAGCCGTCGCCGGGCGCGGCGGCCGGATCAGAGGCGGGCCAATCCGGCCGCCGCGGCGGCGTCGAGACCGCCCGCGGTGAAGAGCAGGCGGTTGCCGGAGGGGTCGGCCACCAGCGCGGTGCCCGACGCCGGGCGGGCGACGGCGATGCCGTCCGCGGCGAAGGCGCTCGCGAGGCGGTCGAGTTCGGCGGCGTCGGGCAGTTCGATCGCGGCGAAGGAGAGGCCGAGCGCCGCGGCGTCGAGCGGCGTGCCGCCGCCGCTGTGCCAGGTGTTGAGGCCGAGGTGGTGGTGGTAGCCGCCGGCCGAGACGAACAGCGCGCTCGGGAAGGTCTCCATCAGGTCGAGGCCGAGGCGGTCGACGTAGAAGTCGCGCGTCGCCGGCAGGTCGTTCACCTTGAGGTGGATATGGCCCATCCGGGTCGCGGCGGGCGCACCGGTCCACGGCCGACCCTCGCGGGCGGCGAGGGCGACGAGGCCGTCTAGGTCGAGGCGGGCGTTGTCCATCCTGACGCCGCCGCCGTCCTTGCGCGGCCATTCGGCCTGTGGCCGGTCGCGGTAGACCTCGACGCCGTTGCCTTCCGGGTCGGAAAGATAGACGGCCTCGCTGACGAGGTGGTCGGCCGCGCCGTCGATCGGCGTCCGCGTCTCCGCGAGATGGCGCAGCCAGCGGCCGAGGTCGCCGCGCTCGGGGAGCAGGATCGCGAGGTGGTAGAGCCCGGCCGAGCGCCGCGCCGGGCCAGCCGCCTCCGGCGTCGCCACCAGCGTCACCAGCGGCACGCCGCCGTCCGCGCCGAGCACGGCGACGTCGCCGGTGCGAACGAGTTCGGCGAGGCCGATCGTCTCGCGATAGAAGGCGGCGACGCGGTCGAGGTCGCGCACGTTGAGCGCGACGGGACCGGTGGTCGACGCCGCGGCGATGCGCGGCGCGGGCGCGAGGGTGGTGGCGGACATCGGCGGTCTCCAGCGATCGGCGCCGGCCCCGGCGGGCGCACGATCGCCCCGCAGGGATCCGGCAGGATGAAGAAGAGATAGGCCGTGCGCGGAGAGGGCGCGAGAGCGCGAATCGGGGAATGATCGTCGGCGTGGAGTGAACAATGAGGGGTATGGCGGACGGAGCGGTGTGTCTGCGTGCCCGTGGGTTGTCGCTCCGGACGTGCTGCCAGCGGCGACCCGATGGGTGCTTCACCATGATCGGCAGACTAGGCCCGGCGGGGCCCACGCTCGGAAGGGGCGTTCAGGAGTATCGTCCTCGTCCGCGAAGGCGGACCATCCACGAAAGCCGCAGGCCACGGTGCCTCGACCGGCCCGCCTGTGCCGTGGACGGCGGAGTCACGATCGTCCGTGGGCGCCTGCCCGCCGCCGGGCGTGGATGGTCCGCCTGCGCCGACCATTTCGCCTTGAGGAAGTCAGAGCCATCCGCCGCCGATCCCCCTCCCGCCCCGACGACTGTACCGCCTGCCACCCCTTGCCTTTTCCCGCCCGCGCCGCTTCCCTGAGCCCTCCGCCGCCACAGGAATCGCCCCGATGTTCGATCTCGTCGTCCGCCGCGCCAACCTTCCCGACGGCCGCACGGGGGTCGACATCGCGGTGGCGGGCGGGCGGATCGCGGCGGTGGAGGCGGGGATCGGTGCCGCGGCGGCGACGGAGATCGACGCCGCCGAGCGGCTCGTCAGCCCGCCGTTCATCGACCCGCATTTCCACATGGACGCGACGCTGTCGCTCGGCCTGCCGCGGCTCAACCGCTCGGGCACGTTGCTCGAGGGCATCGCGCTCTGGGGCGAGCTCAAGCCGCTGCTCACCCGCGAGGCGGTGATCGAGCGGGCGCTGCGCTACTGCGACCTCGCGGTGTCGCAGGGGCTGCTGGCGATCCGCAGCCACGTCGACGTCTGCGACGACCGGCTGCTCGCCGCCGAGGCGCTGCTCGAGGTGCGCGAGCGGGTGAAGGACGTCATCGACCTGCAACTCGTCGCCTTCCCGCAGGACGGCTACTTCCGGGCGCCGAACGCCGCCCGCAACCTCGAGCGGGCGCTCGACATGGGCGTCGACGTCGTCGGCGGCATCCCGCATTTCGAGCGGACGATGTCCGACGGCGCCGCCTCGGTGGCCGCGCTCTGCCGCATCGCCGCCGAGCGCGGGCTGATGCTCGACCTCCATTGCGACGAGAGCGACGACCCGCATTCGCGCCACATCGAGACGCTGGCCGCCGAGACCGTGCGGCACGGGCTCGAGGGGCGCACGGCCGGCTCGCACCTCACCTCGATGCATTCGATGGACAACTACTACGTCTCGAAGCTGATCCCGCTGATCGCCGAGGCGCGTGTGCACGCGATCCCGAACCCGCTGATCAACATCACGCTGCAGGGCCGCCACGACAGCTATCCGAAGCGCCGCGGCATGACGCGGGTGCCGGAGCTGATGGCCGCCGGCGTCAACGTCGCCCTCGGCCAGGACTGCATGATGGACCCGTGGTACTCGATGGGCTCGGCCGACATGCTGGAGGTCGCGCACATGGCCGTCCACGTCGGCCAGATGACGGCGCTCGACGCCATCCGCCGCTGCTTCGACGCCGTCACCGTCAATTCGGCGAAGGTAATGGGGCTCGAGGGCTACGGCCTCGACGTCGGCTGCAACGCCGACTTCGTCCTCCTGCAGGCGCGCGACCCGATCGAGGCGATCCGGCTCAAGGCGACGCGCCTCGCCGTGGTGAAGCGCGGCCGGCTCGTGGCGCGGACCGCGCCGCGCATCGCCGAACTCTTCGTCGAGGGCCGGCCGGCGACGGTCGACGGCGCCGCCTACGCGCCGCCCTCCGCGAGCTGACGGGCAAGCCCGCCGACGTCTCCCGCCGTTCCCGCGTTTCGCCGCGCCTTTCCCCTTTACGATCGTTCAGGAATTGTGTGGGATGGCCCTGTCGGGGCGGGGTGGCCATGCAGAAGTCGATCGAGTCGATCCGGGGTGACAGCCAGGGCCTCTCCTATGCCTTCCCGGTGCTGCGCTTCGCCGGCACCGACCCGGACGCTCCATCGGCCTACCTGCAAGCGGCGCTGCACGCCGACGAACTCCCCGGCACCGCCGCCATCGACGCGCTGATGCCGCGCCTGCGCGCCGCCGACGCCGAGGGCCGGATCCGCGGCCGGATCACGGTGGTGCCGACGGCGAACCCGATCGGGGCCGCGCAGTATCTCTACGGCGACCACCAGGGCCGCTACCACACCGGCTCGCGCGTCAACTTCAACCGCGAGTTCCCGCTGCTCGCAACGCCCGACGCGCCCGTTCCGCCGTCGGACGACGCGACGCTCGCCCCCGCCGACGCGCGGCTGAAGGCGCGGCTGCTCGGCCTAGCGCTCGGGCACGACATCGTGCTCGACCTCCACTGCGACGACGGGGGGCTCGACTACCTCTACGTCCACGCCGCGCTGTGGCCGCAGCTCGCCGACCTCGCCGTCGATCTCTCCGCCCGCGCCGTGCTGCTCTGGGAAGGATCGAGCGACGCCGCCTTCGAGGAGGCGGCGCTCGCGCCCTATCTCGGCTCGCCCGCGGCGCTCGCGCGGCGGGTCGTGACGACGGTCGAGTTCCGCGGCCGCGTCGATGTGGCGCCCGATCTCGCCGAGGCGGCGGGGGAGGGGCTCTACCGCTTTCTCGTCCGCCGCGGCGTCGTCGACGATGCCTCGGTCGCGCCCGCCGCACCGTTCGCGGGCGACGTCGTGCCGCTCGAGAACGTCGAGATGCTGCGCGCGCCGGCGGCGGGGCCGGTGCTCTACCACGTCGCGCCGGGGGACCGGGTGAAGGCGGGCGACCGGCTCGTCACCATCCTCGCCGCGCCCGGCGAGGAGGGCGGCCGCGTCGAGCTCGCCGCGCCGCAGGACGGCCTGATCCTCACCCGCCGCGCGGTGCGGACGATCCGGCCGGGCGAGGATCTGCTCAAGCTTCTCGGTTCCCGGGCCAGCGCCGATGCGCGGCCCGGTGCGCTCGAGGACTGACGCCGGCCGCAACGACGGACGGCGAAACCACAAGGGGAACGGCCAACGTGCCGCGGATTTCGGCGAGGCGCCGGAGAAATCGGAAGGAGATCGAGCGATGAGGACGACGCTGAAATCGAAGGCCGCCACCCTGGTGCTGGCCGCCGCCCTCGCCGGCTTCGGCGCGGCGGGCGCCATGGCCCAGGAAACGGTGCGCCTCGGCACGACGCCGGAATCCTACCCACCCTTCACCACCATCGACGCGGGCGGCAACGTCCAGGGCTTCGAGGCCGACCTCGCGCTCGCGCTCTGCGAGGAGATGCAGGTGCAGTGCACCTGGGTGCTGCAGGCCTGGGACGGCATCATCCCGGCGCTGACCGAGAACAAGTTCGACGCCATCATCGCCTCGATGTCGATCACCGAGGAGCGCAAGCAGGTCGTCGACTTCTCCGCGAAGTACTACAACACGCCGGCGATGTTCGTCGGCTCGAAGGACGCCGACATCACGATCAGCGAGGAAGGGCTCGCCGGCAAGATCGTCGGCGTGCAGGTCTCGACCGTGCACGCGGCCTATGTCGAGGCGAAGTACAAGGGCGTCGTCGAGATCAAGACCTACGACACCCAGGAGAACGCCAACCTCGACCTCATCGCCGGCCGCGTCGACCTGCTGCTCGCCGATTCGATCGCGCTCGAGGACAGCCTGCTGAAGACGCCGGACGGCGAGGACTTCGAGGTGAAGGGCGAGCCGTTCACCGACCCGCTGATGGGCGACGGCGTCGGCGTCGCGGTGCGGAAGGAGGACACGGCGCTGCGCGACAAGTTCTCCGCCGCCATCGCCGCGCTGCGCGAGAGCGGCAAGTACAAGGAAATCAACGACAAGTACTTCAGCTTCGACGTCTACGGCGACTGACGCCGTAATGTCCGAGCTCATCGGGCTCATCGGGTTCGGCGAAAAGGGCTGGGGCTTCGCGCTCCTCGGCGGTGCCGTCGTCACCGTCGAGGTCGCCGTCACGGCCTATCTCGTCGGCCTCTGCATCGGCCTCGTCGGCGCCGCGGCGAAGCTCGCCGGCGGCGGGGTCGTGCGGCGGATCGCCGAGGTCTACACCACGGTGGTCCGCGGCCTGCCCGAGATCCTGCTCATCCTCTTCGTCTACTACGGCGGCACCAGCGCGGTGCGCGGCCTCATCGGCCTCGTCGCGCCGGGTGTCACCATCGAGATCAGCGCGTTCGCGGCCGGCGTCGCCTCGCTCGGGCTGATCGCCGGCGCCTACGCCACCGAGATCTTCCGCGGCGCGATCCTCGCGGTGGCGGCCGGGCAGCGCGAGGCGGCGGCGGCGCTCGGCCTGTCGCGCTCGAAGACGTTCCTGAAAGTGGTGCTGCCGCAGGCGCTCGCGGTCGGCCTGCCGGCGCTCGGCAACCTCTGGCTCGTCACCCTCAAGGACAGCGCGCTCATCAGCGTCGTCGGCCTGCGCGACCTCGTCGGGGTCGCGGCGAGCGGCGCCGCCTTCACCCGCCAGCCCTTCACCTTCTACATGGTGGTGGCGCTGATCTTCCTCACGCTCTCGGTGGTGTCGATGCTGCTGCTCGGCGCGGCGGAGCGGCGGCTGACCCGCGGCCGGGTGGGGAGCTGAGCGATGGATCTCGCCTTCATCCAGCGCATCGTCGGCAACCTCCTCGACGGGCTCGTCGTCACCATCATCGTGGTCGCCTGCTCGATGGTGGCCGGCAACCTCCTCGCCGTGCCTCTGGCGCTCGCGCGCGTCTCGCCGCGGCGCTGGCTGCGCTGGCCGGCCTACGGCTACATCCTGTTCATGCGCGGCACGCCGCTGATCGTGCAGATGTACATGATCTATTTCGGCCTCGCGCAGTTCCGCGAGGTGCGGCAGAGCTTCCTCTGGCCGATCCTGCGCGATCCGGTCTGGTGCGCGATCATCTCGCTCAGCCTCAACACCGCGGCCTATTCCGGCGAGATCCTGCGCGGGGCGATCCAGGGGCTGCCGAAGGGCCTGCCCGAGGCCGGCCGTTCCCTCGGCCTGCGCGACGGCCAGGTGATGCGCCTCGTCACGCTGCCGCTGGCGATCCGCCAGGTGCTTCCCTCGCTCGCCAATGAGACGATCCTGCTGCTGAAGGCGAGCGCCATCGTCTTCACCATCACCGTGCGCGACATCATGGGCGAGGCCAACATCATCCGCGCCCAGACCTTCCGCACCTACGAGCCGCTGATCACCGCGGCGCTGCTCTATCTCGCGCTCACCTTCCTGATCGCCAGCGCCTTCCGGCTGCTCGAGCGGCGGATGGGGCGGCATCTGGTGCGCCAGCCGAAGACGGTGGAGGAGGAGCTGAAGGAACTCACGGCGCGCTGACGGACGGTGTGAACAACCCGATCGGTGGGATTTCTGCCCAAGGACCGTGCTTGACAATTTCCTGGGCAGGACGGAGTTTTGATCCGTTGAACAAATTCGGGCGCGGACCGGAAAGCCGTACGCCGCCCGGCCAGAAAAGGCAGCGACGCCCCGGGGGACGCGGGCGTTCACTCGAGACAGGGAACAGCCGCAATGACCTTCGCCATCACCCGCCGTCGCCTGCTCGGAACGGCGGCGCTCGCCGCCTCCGTGCCGCTCTTCGCCCGCGGTGCCCTCGCCGCCGACCCGGTGAAGGTCGCCGGCATCCACGCCGACCCGGTCGAGAACGCCTGGAACTCGCGCATCCACGAGGCGCTGCTCTCGGCGGCGAACGACGGCCTCATCGAATACACCTTCTCCGAGGGCGTCGCCGGCACCGACTATGCCCGCGCGATGCGCGAATACGCCGACCAGGGCGTCCAGCTCGTCTGGGGCCAGTCCTACGCCGTCGAGGCCGAGGCGCGCGAGGTGGCGGCCGACTATCCCGAGACCGCCTTCCTGATGGGCTCGTCGGGCGGCCCGTCGGGTGACAACTTCGGCGTCTTCGGCACGCGCAACCACGAGGCGGCCTACCTCGCCGGCATGCTGGCGGCGGGCCTTTCGAAGACCGGCACCTTCGGCTCGGTCGGCGGCTACCCGATCCCCGAGGTCAACCTGCTGATCAACGCCTTCCGCCTCGGCGTCAAGGAAGTGAAGCCGGACGCGAAGTTCCTCAACGGCTTCATCGGCACCTGGTTCGACCCGCCGAAGGCCAAGGAAGCCGCCTTCGCGCAGATCGACGCCGGCGCCGACATCCTGTTCGGCGAGCGCATCGGCACCGCCGACGCCGCCAAGGAGCGCGGCGTGCTCGCCATCGGCTCGCTGATCGACTACATGCCGCGCTATCCGGGCACCGTGTTCGCGAACGCGATGTGGTACTTCCGCCCGACCGTTGACGCCATCGTCGCCGACGTCGCCGCCGGCAAGCCGGTCGGCCGCGACTACACCGAGTATTCCTTCATGAAGTACGGCGGCAACGACGTGCTGTTCGACACCGCCGCGGTGTCGGCCGACATCGTCGCGGCGATGGAGGCGAAGCGCGCGGCGATCAAGGACGGCTCGTTCGAGGTGCCGATCGACGAGACCGAGCCGGGCTGAGGCAAGCGGGCGGCAGCGCGCGAGCGAGCCGCCCACCCCTCCCCCCCCCCCCGTCCCTCCCCCACAAGGGGGGAGGGGGCGCAGGAACCGCGGCGCCGGCTGCTTGCTGCGGCACCCTCCGGACCTGTAGACCGCTACTCCGAGCTTCGCTTCCGTCGTTCCCTCCCCCCTTGTGGGGGAGGGACAGGGAGAGGGGTAAGGCCACACGGCACAACGCTCTCCGGTCCCGCACAGATGCCCGACGCCCTCGCCCTCGCCGACGCCATTCGCAGCCGCCGGACCACCGCGGTCGCCGCGATGGAGGCGGCGATCGCGGCGGTGGAGGCGGAGCGCGGACTCGGGGCGGTGCGCCACGTCGATCCGGCGATGGGTCTCGCCGGGGCGGCGGTGATCGATGCCCGGCTCGACGACGGGGATCTCGCGATGCTGGCGGCGCCGTTCGCCGGCGTGCCGTTCCTGATGAAGGACCTCGGCGCCGTCGCGGCCGGGCTGCCGAAGGTGGCGGGCTCGCGCTGGATCGAGCGGCACGCGCCGCTGCCCGAGAGCGACGACGAGATCACCCGCCGCTTCCGCGCCGCCGGCCTCGTGCCGTTCGGGCTCACCACCGTGCCCGAGTTCGGCCTCGCGCTCTCGTCCGAACCCGCGATCGGGCCGACGGCGCGCAATCCCTTCGACGACCGGCGCACGCCGGGCGGCTCCTCGGGCGGGGCGGCCGCGGCCGTCGCGGCCGGGATCGTCGCGATCGCCCATGCGACGGACGCGGCGGGGTCGACGCGGGTGCCGGCCGCCTGCTGCGGCCTCGTCGGCCTCAAGGCGACGCGCGGCGCGACGCCGACCGGGCCCGACTTCGGCAACCACCTCTTCGGCATCGCGAGCGAGCTCGTCGTCAGCCGCTCGGTGCGCGACAGCGCGGCGGCGCTCGACGCCGTGGCGGGAAATGCCGAGGGGCCGGAGCCCGACCCCGCCCTCGGCCTGCCGGTGCTGCCGCGGCTCGACGCCCCGCTCAGGCCGCTGCGCGTCGGGCTCGTGCTCGATCCGCCCGCCGGGGCCGACCTGACGCCGGAGCGGCGGGCCGCGGTGGAGAGCGCCGCCCGGGTGCTACGGCGCAACGGCCCCGGCACCGAACCCCTCGCCCCCGCCCGGCTCATGGCGTGGCCCGACCGCGCCGACCGGGTGTTCGGCACGATCATCGTCGCCAACTTCAGCCGCAACTTCGCCGGCATCACCGTGCCGCCCGGCGACGTCGAGCCGCTGTCGGCGGCGCTGATCGAGGCGGGGCGGCGGATGCCGGCGGGCGTGCTCTACGCCGCCTTCGTCGAGGGGGCGAAGCTGGCGCAGGGCGTGGCGCGGCCGTTCCGCGAGGTCGACGTGCTGCTGACGCCGATGCTTTCCGGCCCGCCGCTCGCGATCGGCGCCTTTCCCTACGACCACAGCGAGCTCGACCTGCAGACGCGGCGGATGCGCGACTTCGCCCCCTATGCCGCGCTCGCCAACGTCGCCGGCACGCCGGCGATCACGCTGCCGCACGGCAAGGACGCCGCCGGCCTGCCGCTGCCGGTGCAACTGATGGGACCGATGGGCAGCGACGGGCTGCTGCTCGCGCTCGCCCGCACGCTCGAGACGGCGCTGCCGTTCGAGCATCCGTTCCCGATCGCGGGGTTGCCGGCATGACCGGGCTGCCGCAGACCCCGCCGCCCGCCGAGCCCGTGCTGCGGCTCGAGGGCATCAGCAAGCGCTTCGGCCCGCTCGTCGCCAACGACGGCATCGACCTCGAACTCCACCGCGGCGAGCTGCTCGCCCTCCTCGGCGAGAACGGCGCCGGCAAGACGACGCTGATGAACATCCTGTTCGGCCACTACACCGCCGACGAGGGCAGGGTGGTGGCGTTCGGGCGCGAGCTGCCGCCCGGCAAGCCGCGCGCGGCGATCGAGGCGGGCATCGGCATGGTGCACCAGCACTTCGCCCTCGCCGGCAACCTCACCGTGCTCGACAACGTCATGCTCGGCACCGAGAAGCTGACGCGCCTCGCCTCCGACCGGGCGGCGGGCGCGCGGCGGCTCGCCGCGGTCGCCGAGCGCTTCGGCCTCGCCGTCGATCCCGGCGCCCGCGTCGGCGACCTCTCGGTCGGCGAGCGCCAGCGCGTCGAGATCCTGAAGAGCCTCTACCGCGACGCGCGCGTGCTGATCCTCGACGAGCCGACGGCGGTGCTGACGACGCAGGAAGCCGAGCGGCTGTTCGCGACGCTGAAGGTGATGGCGGCGGAGGGGCTGTCGCTGATCTTCATCTCGCACAAGCTCGGCGAGGTGATGGCCGCCGCCGACCGGGTGACGGTGCTGCGCGGCGGCAAGGTGGTCGCCGAACGGCGTACGGCCGAGACCGACCGCGCCGAGCTCGCCGAGCTGATGGTCGGCCGCCGGGTAGCGCGGCCGCAGCGCGAGGCGCAGGCGCCGGGGGCGGTGCGGCTCGAGGCGGTCGGCGTCGACGTGGTCGAAGG
>LWCB01000968.1:0-11998 GCA_001630525.1 Coelastrella sp. M60 | reverse complement strand
AGCCGAGGGAAGAGAGAAGGGGGGGGGAGGGGGGGGGGGGGGGTGCTGCATCTGTCTACACTTCACAACTTTGCATGCTTCAGTTGCCTTCCTGCACGCCGTGCAACACTCTGTTTGTTGGCTGGGTAGCTGTGAATGATGTGTGATATAAGGTCACATGCAAATACCTCTCATTCAACCATCTTCCTGCACTGCTTGCTCGTAGGTTGCTTGATGACAACCGTGAACTGTTTGTTCCAGAGCTTCAGGAAGTCGTACGGCCGCACCCTCATTTTATGCTGTTCGCGACACAAAACCCGCCCGGAGCGTACGCGGGCCGGAAAGCCCTCAGCAGAGCATTCCGGGGCAGGTTTCTGGAACTTCACGTGGAGGAGCTCCCGGATCACGAGCTGTCGGACATTTTGCACCAGCGATGTGGCATCGCGCCTAGCTATGCGGCAAAGATGGTCACCGTTATGCGGGAGTTGCAGCGCCGCCGTCAGCGGAGCAACGTCTTTGCTGGCCGACATGGCTTCATCACACCTCGTGATCTGTTCAGGCGAGTCGTTGAACACTTGATCTCCGGATCAGTATGTCAGAGCCGCTGTACAGCCCCATGCACTAATCTTGTTGCTGATGCTCCTTGTGATCTGGATCACCATGGCTTGTATGTTGAGTGTTTTGAATTGTGTAACTTTGCTGCATGCTCTGTAACCTTTCTCAGCTGGGCTGATGGCAATGTCCGCATGACAATGTTGCTGTGGCTGACGCTGGTTTCACACATGTAATGTCCTTACAGGTGGGCTGAGCGCGGTGCTGTTGGCTATGATGCTCTTGCTGTTGATGGCTTCATGGTTCTTGGTGAGCGGCTGCGCAGTGCTGAGGAGCGCTCAGTGGTGGTTGAGGTGTTGGAGCAGGTCATGAAGGTCAAGATTGACATGGAGCAGGTAGGTGCTAGGCAGGAACAACAGCAAGATCATGATAAGGCGGCTTATGAAGCAAAGACAAGTTGCACTGTTTAGTTTGTTGTTCATTTGTGTCGATATAGAGCTTTGGCCTATTCCCGCAAGCTTGCAGGCGTCTCATCGTGACAATCACTAATCGGATAGTGCAATCCAGGACACCATGGGCGTGGTTGCTGCAGTACATACCTAAGCCCTGTTGCACTTGTACTTTGATGCTGTATGTTCAGGTGTATCACCAAGTTGGTTCTGAGCCACAGCAGCGACTAACTGAGGCCCTCACAGCAGCACAGCAAGCAACTGCTGCTGCAGAAGCAGCAACCCATGACAGTGCCACTGCTAGTGACACTGCAGCAGCACCTGGGCAGCAGCTACACTCTGCTGCTGCTGCACAGGCTGCTGCTGCTGCACAGGCTGCTGCTGCTGCTGCTGCTGCCAGGGATGAAGCAGCAGCAATCCAGCAGGCTCTGACTGGCATGGTATGGACTCGCAGCATGAAGAGGTTGTACACCTTGGTGGACAGGTGGGTGTTCAATATGTCCCTGCTTTGCTGCTAGGCTGGGAAGTCTGTATGTTGTCACAACCCTGCATCAGGGCCGCTGTCATAAGGGACCCTTGCATCATCACTACATTGTCAAGGTGACGCACGTTGCTTTATGTGGTCCTGTTCCTTTGCCCCTGTTAATCCCTCTTGCCCTGATTCATGACTCACAGTGGCAGGAGTTTCATCTGGGGCGGATATCAGCGGGGAAGATTCGCTGACAGCACTAGGGCTCAGGGCCTCATGGGTGTTCTCTGATAGTAGCTTCCCTACATCACTACAGCAACATTGCACAACATCACAACAAGAGATAAGTCTCATTGCTGGCCAACACCAATGTCTATGAGGTCTGAGCACACTGCTGCTGCTGCTGCTGCTGTTTTGCTGGCCTTGTCACATTCAGGTGTCTTTGTTCCGGTGAGCCTGTGTTGCTTGTTGGTGAGACAGGCACTGGCAAGACCAGTGTGTGTCAGCTGTTAGCACTCATGAGACACACACGACTTCATGTGTTGAACTGTAATCAACACACGGAGACAAGTGACTTCTTGGGGGGGTTTAGGCCCACTAGGACAAGACACAGGTGAGAACATCATGGGATTGGGGGATAGTGAACAGACTGGGAGTGGGTACTGCAGCAGGCAGTGCAGCCTGCCATGGCTGTCACAACTCACAGTGTGTTAGACATCAGCTAGAGGCTTGCGCATACAGTAGTGTTGGTGTATTACTGGCCAAGTGCTGAGCAGAGGTGATTGAGTGTCCAAATGCAGAACCGAAACAACACAGCTGTTCCCAGATGTGAATAAAGTTTGTGGTTAATGTTCTCATTGCAGGGATGTTGCTGCCTTCCAGTCTACTGCGCAAGACTTGCTGTTGTCGCCCTCCTGGCAGCTGACCAACATGCAGCCATCACCAGCACTGGCAGCTGCAGCAGGTGATGCAGCCAGCCCTGTGGAGATTGAGGAAGTCCTACAGGCACTGCTGGGACAGCTGGCAGCAGTACAAGCAGTACTGGCAGCAGCAATCAAGATCAGCCAAGGGGCCGGTGATGAGGACATGTCACAGCAGCCTGACGCTGCTGCAGCAGCAGTTGCAGCAGCAGCGAGTGCAGATGAGTTGCAGCAGCAGCTGGAGTCTGTATCTGCTGGTGTTGCTGCTCTGAGGGCTGCTGCTGCTGCTGCTCGTGCTCCATTTGGCTGGGAAGATGGTCCTCTGGTTGTGGCAATGCGCCGTGGGGAGCTGCTGCTGGTTGATGAACTCAACTTGGCTGAAGACGCCGTACTGGAGAGGCTCAACAGGTCAGGCTCTCTTGAGTCTTCATGCAAACAAACTGTCAGTCAGATTCATATGAGGTCATTGTATGCTGTTGCAGTGCAAATCCGGGGCTGTATAGGAGAATAATGTGCTGCTGCTGCTCTTGCGGTTTCAAGCAGAGGCCAGGGTGTCGTTATGCGTTGGTGGTGGTGATGCTCCTGCTGTTTGCTTTGCTGACAACTTTTCATACCTCTTGGTGCTGCTGCTGCTGTTATCTTGTCCTGTGTAGTGTGTTGGAGCCTGGTCGCAGTCTGACTCTTGCTGAAAAGGGTGGTGGTGGTGCCGAGGTTGTTGTTGGTGCTGAGGGCTTCATGGTGTTGGCAACAATGAACCCAGGAGGAGACTTTGGAAAGAAGGAACTCAGCCCAGCACTCAGTAACAGGTTTACACAGGTAACAACATCATTGGCCTAACTCTTGCATCGAAGCATATACATGCCTGTATGTAGAGTGTGCTTTTGATTTTGGCAATATGTGATACTTTTTGTAAACAGCCAATGCCAAGTGATATGCTCACCTGCATACATACAAACATGTACACTGCCTGCTGCCAGTTGTCTCTGTTTTGCTGTCATCAAGATCAGATCATGATTGTACTACTGCAGATCTGGGTACCTTCCATCACTGATGAGTCTGAGCTCCAAGCCATCCTGGAGTCCCGGCTGGCTGCTTCTGTTGTGAAGTCAGTCATCAGTCGCAACCTGTTAGACTTCTGGAGACTGTTTGTGTCTGAGGCACCAGCAGCAGCACGAGGAGGACTCAGTGTCAGAGATCTGCTGGCGTGGGTTGGCTTTATCAATGCAACAGCAGACAGGTTGGGTGCATTGCCGGCTTATGTTCATGGAGCATATCTTACACTACTAGATGGTTTAGGGCTGGGGTTGGGCATTCCTGCTGTGCTACTGGCTCCACTGAAAGCCAAATGCAGGCAGCTGCTGCAGAAGCAGTTGACAGCAGGAGACAATGCAGATCAGCAGCAACAGCAGAGTTTGTTTTCCAATAGCGCTGCCTCCGCTGTTATATGCGAAGCAGCGGGTGAGTTACCCCTGCAAGCTGACAAGGCAGTTGATGAAGTCACAGCAGATGGGCAATGGGGCATCAGGCCTTTCTACATACAGATGGACCCAACAGCAGCAGCAGCAGCAGCAGGCAGCAGCAGCAGCAGTGGTCCTAAATTTAATTGGCAGGCCCCTACTACATGCCGCAATGCCTTCAGGCTGTTGCGTGCCATGCAGCTGGGCAAGTCAGTGTTGTTGGAGGGCAGTCCAGGTGTTGGTAAGACAAGTCTTGTATCAGCTCTGGGTCGTGCAGCTGGTGTGAAGATGGTGCGCATCAACTGCAGTGAACATACAGATATGATTGATCTGCTGGGGGCGGATCTACCTGCACCAGGAGGAGCAGCAGGGCAGTTTGCATGGTAAGTGGTTTTTCAGATGTGATGGGACCGGTGTTTGAACAGGGTACCTTGTGAACAAGATGTTTCTCTGAACACCACCAGCATGAGTAGTAGTGGTTTGGACAGGATCTTCAGCATCACAGCAATATGGGAGAAAGCGACAGAGCTCATGTGTGCTGTGTCTGATGCATCTGTGTGTGCTGTTTCTGCAGGTGTGATGGTCCACTACTATCTGCTGTCAAATCTGGTGATTGGGTGCTGCTTGATGAGCTCAATCTTGCTGGTCAGTCAGTCCTTGAGGGACTCAACGGACTGCTGGATCACAGACAAGCACTCTTTGTCCCTGAGCTTGGGCAGAGCTTCACAGCTCACCCGAGGTTTAGGCTCTTTGCTGCACAAAACCCTCTACAAGAGGGTGGTGGTCGCAAGGGTTTACCTAAGTCGTTCCTGAACCGCTTCACCCGTGTGGCTGTTGAGCTTCTGCAGCCTGATGATCTCAGGGCCATTGCTGCTGCATTGCATCCTGAGCTGCCCAAGGAGCTGATACACAAGATGGTATTGCTGCTCACGGCAATGCAGGAGGCTAGCAGCAGCAGCAGCAGTGCAGCAGCAGCAGCAGCGGGTAACAGGAGTGTTCCATTCGCAGTTGCAGGTGGCCCTTGGGAGTTTAATCTGAGAGATCTGCTCAGGTGGTGTGACCTGATAGGAGCGGTGGCACAGCAGCAGCAGCAGCAGTCTGGTGCACCGATTGTACTTTCCAACCAGACAGCAGCAGCAGCAGCAGCAGCGGATGACATGGATGTTGATGGTAGCACAGAACAGCAGCAACAGCAGCAGAATGCATTGGTCAATGTCAACACATTGTCCGCTTCTGATCTTGATGCTGCTGCTGAGCACTTTGTTGGTCTGCTGTTCACTCAGCGGTTACGTACCAAGTCTGACAGGCAGCGAGTGCAGCAGCTGTTCAAGCAGGTCTGGGCGAGAGACATCACAGCGCCATCAACCACTGCTGTAACACACAGCAGCAGCAGCAGCAGCAGTGTTGGGGTTGTTGGTGCCATCAAGCCCGCTATCATCTTCACACCAACAGAAGTGCAAGTGGGGATGGCACGCATAAATCGTGCAACCAATGCTGCTGCTGCTGCTGGCAGCAGTGGAACCCAGCAGCAGCAGGTGTCAGAGTTACTGCTACCCTCGTGGCAGGCCCCTCTGCTTGAGTCTGTGTTATCTTCTGTGTCGTGTGGTTGGATGGTGCTTCTTGTTGGTCCCAGTGGGAGTGGTAAGACCAGTCTGGCACGTCTTGCTGCTGCTGCTGTTGGTGTTGAGCTACAAGAGCTGGCCATGACTCAGGGAACAGACACAAGTGACCTGCTAGGAGGATTTGAGCAGGTAAGTGGGGGAGATGAAGGGTTTAGTGATATGCTGCTGACTCTCCTGATAACCATGCTGCTGGTCACTGTCATCCTTATCTGTTATGTATCACACATATGTACAGTTTTGCAATTTGAAGTGTAAGCGTTGCCATTGCAGCAAGTTTTGACGGATGATTGTGCGTCTGTGGTTGAAATGTTGCAGGTTGAGCCAGCCCGTAAGTTGCAGGACCTGTCAGCAGCAGCACAGCAGCTGTCAAACAGTCTTACACAGACACTGCTGCTGGCAGCAGCAAACAATCAACAGCAGCAGCAGCACAGTAGTGAGACCTTCATCCAGTGGTCATCAGATATTCATGATGCTTGGGACTGTTACATGCAATCACAACAGCAAGATGGTGTAGCAGCAGCAGCAGCAGGGATCTGTGACAGCAATAATGATCTTGCTGTGTCTGGGGAGAGTCAAAAAGTCAGTGGTACTGTGCACCAGTTGAAGCAGTTACATTTGGTGCTGCAGCGCATGCAGCAAGTGATCACACAGCTGCAGCAGAATCAACCACTTCACCAAGATCTCACTGCTACAAGGAATGATCTTGATGATCTGAGTGATCTCCATCACGCATCATCAGATCTATCAGCATCAGTATCAGATCTGATCACTGACCTTGATCAACCCTCTGGCAGTTCAACAGCCGGGAGATTTGAATGGGTTGATGGCAGCCTCACTCGTGCCCTACAGCAAGGCAACTGGGTGCTGCTTGATAATGCAAACCTGGTCAATCCAACAGTGTTAGACAGGCTGAATGGACTGCTTGAACCTCATGGGGTACTGCAGTTGGATGAGGCTGGTGCTACTGCTGCTGGTGATGGCAGCAGCAGTGGTGGTAGGGTTGTTGTACCTCACCCAGGGTTTAGGCTGCTGCTTGCTTATGACCCAAAACATGGTGAGGTGTCCAGGGCAATGAGAAACAGAGGAGTGGAGCTATGTATACTGACACCTCAACAGTATGATACCCCTGCTGCTGCTGCTGGTGTGGTGTCAAATGGTGCTGCTGATCATCAGGTGAGTGCTGCTGCTGATGATGGTGATGTGCGTGAGCAGCATGAGCCAGCATTGATGGCTGGTAACATGATGTGTTTGATGTCTTTGCTGCTAATGGTGTGTTGTACTGTATACATGTTGGAGGTCTGGTCGTTGTGTAAGCAAGGAAGTGATCTTGTTTGTAGGTTATTGTTGTTGCTGCTGCTGCTGCTGCACATGATGAGTTGAAACGTTTGCCTGATGAGTCATGAGGGCTAAACATTACAGAACCAAAAACTTTGATTCTGATGCAACAGCTTGCACACCTGTTTGCGGTATTACAAATCGCTTTGGTGTATGTGTATTCATCCTGGATTATCATGATTGATGTTACCTGTAATCATGTGTGAGAGATATACCTCACAATTATAGCTGTGCTGCCGCCATATGTTTCATGTTTTTCAGCTTGCTCCAGCTCCTGCGGTTGATGCAAATCATGATGATGATCTTGATCATGATCTCAGCGATCTTGATCAAGATCATCATCTTCATCCCAGCTGGTCATTATCAGGTCAGTCCGACATAGAAGCAGTCCTAGCCAGCTGCGGCGTCTCAGGATCACTGCTGCTGGCAGCGATGGCAGCAGCACACACCAAGATGGCAGCAGCATGTGCAGCAGCACATCGCAAAGCACCAGGATTACGTGATATTCGGGCTTGGGCTGTTACCGCTCGGGTGTTGTTACATCAGGGCAGGTGCTTGGGCCCTGCTTTGTGGCAGTCATGGGTGCAGGCCTATATGCAAGGTTATGCTGCTACTGCTGGATTAATTACTGAAGCACAAGCAATATTCTCAGCTCTGTGTCAACAGATACAGCTGCAGCCACCAGCAGATGTGGCAGTGCAGGATGACAGTGTGGTACTGCTGCAACAGCAGTCGTTAGCTGGGCGGCTGGACAATAGTGCAGCTGAGGACGATGTTGACATGTTGGACACCGAGCAGCAGCAGCAGTTTGCACTGCTGCCAGCAGCAGCAGCAGCAGGAGATAGATCGTTGTGGCCCAATCTACTGCTAAGGCCTTGTCAGTGGCCAGTGTGGGTGGGGTATTCAGCCCTAGCACAACATCCCGCTGTTGCTGCTGCTGCTCGGGATGTTGCTTTACCTGTTTGGCTGCTGTCACAAGCAGCAGCAGCACATCTGGCAGCAGCTGCTGCCATCAGCGGCAGAGAAGGTATCAGTGCCTTACCAGCAAGTCAGCAAGTGTTGTTCCCTCAGCTGCTGCTGCCAAATGATGCACAGCAAGTTGAAGCAGCAGCGGTGGTGTCTAGCCACTCCAAGCTTATCAGCAGCAGTATCAGCAGTTGCCAACAGCGCCTTGCTGAAGTTGTTCTGGCAGCAGCAGTGGCATGCTTGTGCCGTGTGTCAACAGCTAGTAGCAATAGCTTGAAGCCCTTGCTCCTGCAGCAGCATTTGGCTCAAGTTGCTGCTGCTGTGAGGTCAATGACTGCTGCTGATTTTGGAAACAGCAGCAGCAGTCCTAACCTGGTGTCACTGCTGCAGCAGTTGCTGCCTGAGTTAAATAGTCAGCCATGGTATGGTCAGCTGCAACAGCTGCTGCAACAGCAAGCCTCAGCTTTGCAGCTGCAGATCAATGAGCAGCAATGTCTGCCGCTGCTGCTGCCTTTACTGCAGCAAGCTGCTTCCCATGCTGCCGTGGTGGCAGCAGCAGCAGCAGCCATGCCTGCTGCAACGGCTGCTGGTGCTGCTACCCCCTACCAGGAATCTGTCTGGAGGTTTAGTCATCCCTCTGAACGTGCCAGATCAGAAGCAACACATCCGGTGATAGACAATTTGCAACATGCAGTGGCAGCAGTAGCGCAGCTGGAAGCAGCAGCACTGCAATTTACAATGCAGCTAACCTGGCAGCAGCAGCCTGGCAGTAGCAGCAGCAGTGCATTGCAGGTTGTTGATCTGTTGCGGCGGTTGCAGATCTGCAGGAGTGAGATGTGGAATGTCATACATGGACCTCTGCATTTGCATTATGACTGCAGCAGCAGCAACAACAATGCACCTTTTGGTCAGGGCATTCAAGCAGCAGCAGCAGCAGCGGGTGAGTCAACACTTCAGGCTGAGCGCTTGGCCTGGTGTTGGTCCCAGATCATTAAGGTGATCTCCAGATTGATGATCACCCAGCCTGATCTGGTGTCAGATCAGTACAAGGCCAAATGGAGTTTCCTTGCACATCATATGTCAGCAGCACTGCTGCTAGATGATCAGGCTCCTAAACCCTTGTTATGGCGGCTGGCTGGACATCCACAGCTGCCACCTACCAGGTCGCTGCTGCTAGCACAACAAAAGGCTGCTGCCCTGGCTGCTGCTCTGGCAGTAGCAGGGGGTTTAGGGTTGAGAGTTGACGGTAGGGGGCAGCCCGCTAAATTAGCTGCTGCTGGGTTGGATTGGCAGCAGCTGCTGCTGGAAGCGGTACAGACAGTACAGCACCAGCAGGAGGGGTTGTCTGCTGCTGCTGATGGTGGCAGCGGCAGTAGTGGTATGTTGGGCCCTGTGAGTGATGCTTTGGCAGCAGTAACAGCAGGGTATGAGGGTGTGGGAACAGCACAGCTCAGAGAGAGACTGGCAGCAGCGGCAGCAGCAGTGCTGTGCTTTGATTCAGGGTTCAGGCGCAGTGTGACACAGGGCTTGGCGCTGCTGGGCTTTGTACCATACCTGCAGCTACTGCGGCAGCATCGTGACGGTGCTGCTGCTGCTGCTAGTCTAGCAACAGTGCCTGATTCGCTGCTGCAGCAGGCCGCTGCTGTTGTGTTGCCTGTGCTGGTGCAGTTAATCCAGACGCCACAGCCACAGCAGCAAGAGGCTTCAGGAGCAGCAGCAATAGCAGCAGCACTGAAGTCTGGTAGCAGTGGTCAACAGCAGCTGCTGCCAGCCCAGGGTATGTTGTCTGTGTCAGCACGTCAGTTACAGCTTGACCTTCAGCAGTTGACTCACACATGTGTGATGCAAGATGAGGCTGATGTAGTTCACACACTGTTATACTGGCTGATCAATATCACTGCTGCTGCTGCTGCTGCTGCTGCCAGTGATGTTTTTGATCCAGCAAGTCAGCAGCAGCAGTTGCATCATATTGCTTCCAAGTTGCAACATCACATTGCAACCAGTGGTCCATCATCTTGTCAACGCAGTGCTGCAAGTCTTGTTCCCTTTCAGCAGTTGTCCTGGGTTATTAGCAGTATGATTGACGACAATCAGCAGCAGCAGCAGCAGGAGTTGCCATGTCAGCAGCTGATCTGTCAGGTACTGCCAGGCTTACTGCATGATGCCTGCTTCACCTGGCAGGAAGCATTGTGGGCAGGAGCAGCACCAACAGCTGGCAGCAGCAGCAGCAGTAGTGCAGTCTCTTCTAGCGCATCATTTGCAGCAGGCAAGATATTGAGCAGTCCTCTACTGCTTCATGTTGCCAGCAGGACTGCTGCTGCACTCCAGATCTGTGCTGCTGGTGCTGCTGATGGCAGCAGCAAGGTTGCCAGGCTGCAGCAGCTCAGTCTCGCAGTACAGCAGCTGCAGCAGCAGTGTGGTACAGGGGCAGCAGGAGCAGGTACGGCTGCTGGCAGCGGCGGCAGCCACAACAGTTGCACAAGGGCAATGCTGGGTCTGATGTTGGGCCAGTTGTTGTTGGCACATATCAGCAGCTTCACTGTTGAAGATCAAGCAACACTGCAGCAGCTAGCACAACAGCTCCTTGTGTGGAGCAGCAGCGGCAGCAGCAGTCCTCAAGGCAGTACCACATCAGCTCATGTTGCTGCTGTGCGGTCGTGGCTTGATCTATTGCATGCAACACTGAGTCGCAGCAATCACACAACATTGTCAGCAGTTCAGCCACTGCTGCTGCAATGCGCTGAGGCACTGCTGATCAAATCAACCAACCAGCAGCAGCAGCAGCAGCAGGGTGGCAGCAGCAGCAGCAGCTGGTATGCTGGTCTGAGCTGTGAGGGCTGGTGCTGGCTGCTGCTGGGTTGCTCACGATTACAGCTGCTGCTGCCACCTGCTGGTGTTGATCCTGCCGGCAAGTACAGCTACAAGGCCAAGGCCCTAAAACATTGGATATCAGATCAGCTAGATCCAACCATACAGGTTTATGTAATGATGCAGCAGCTGCCAGGAGGACCTGATGAGTCAGCAGTACTACAGGGATTACACAATCACCGTCAAGGATTATGTAATGATGTCACGAGGCTGAAGAGTAGGTGTGTACCACGGCCGGAGCCACCGTGTTATTTACATCTGCAGCAAGAGGTTGCTGCGTTCTGTAGAGGGCTAGCAGATCCTCAGCGGTTGTTGACCCTGGGCAAGGCGCTGCTGGCGGCCGGCAGCAGCAGCAGTACAGCAGCAGCAGCAGCAGTGCGTGAGGCTGATATGTGGGATAGTAGTGCTGCTGGTTGGTGTAATCGTGTGCGTCATCAGTTGCCTGATTATGTTGATATTATTCAGCCTGTGTTGTTGGCTGTGCTTGAGGTAAGACATGGTCTGGCATTGATGGTGGGGGGTAGCCAAGCAGCACAACAGGCAGCAGCAGCAAAAAGTGCACTACACAGCAGCAGCAGCAGCAGCAGCAGCGATATGCAGCTGGTTTCTCTGACCGCTGGTCTTCTATCTTTCCCCCCACCTCTATCAACAGCAGTAGTTGCGTCATCATCAAGCAGCAGCAATAATCAGCTGACTGCTGCTCCTGGCAGCATTCTTGCTGACCCACACTGGCAGAAGGTGACAGCAGCACTGGTGCAGCAGCAGCAGCAGCAGCAGCAGCGTGATCAGGGCCAGGCCAATGCAACAGCAGCATCTGCTGAGCTTTCTGAGTTCACTTGGAAGCTGAATGCTGCTCATGCTGCCTTAGCAGTAGCAGTACAGGAGCTGCTGGTGGCAGGTCCTATTGCTGCTGCTGCTGCTGGCAGCAGCGCTGCTGAGAGTTTGACTGCTGTTGACCATGCATTTGATCAGCTGCTGTCTGCATGGTCAGCTGCGCGGGAGTATGAGGCTCAGGAAGCTGAACAGGCGGCTCAACTATTCAAACACAAGACAAAAACAACATCATTCCTAACAGAAGAGGTGAGCTGGGGGAGTAGCGCCAGTTATAAAGTATGATGTTTTGTGGTTTTTATTCAAGATACCATTACGGAGGTATGCATGCTTCATTTTGCAACAATCTGCAATAACGGCAGGCATGCTTACTGGTGTACGCAAGTGCCTCATCATGATATCCCGCTGCTGCTGCTGCTGCTGCTGCCGCAGGAGGAGGATGAAGCCACCTATCAGCAGCGGTATCCTGATTACTATGCCTCATTTGCTGACATGGCTGACACTGATGATTTATCAGCACCTGCTGAGCAACACCAACAGATTGATGATA
>LWCB01000964.1:0-20877 GCA_001630525.1 Coelastrella sp. M60 | reverse complement strand
TTCATGGGGGTGGATTGTCTGGGTGCGGGGATATAGAAAAATGGAATATCAACTGGTCATATGGTGGACTTCATGGGGGTTGATTGTCTGGGTGCGGGGGTTTAGGAAAGGTGGAATATCAACTGGTCATATGGTGGACTTCTTGGGGGGTTGATCGTCGGGGTGCGGGGATCTTGAAAAGGGGGAGTATCAGCTGGTCATATGGTGGACTTCTTGGGGAGTTGATTGTCTGGGTGTAGGGAAATAGAAAAATGGGAATATCGACTGGACATATGGTGGACTTCGTGAGGGTGGATTATCTGTGTTGCAATCTGGGTGCGGGGATGTGGAGCAGGTTGCATATCAACTGATCAGATGGTGGATTTTATGGGTGGTGAATATCTGAGTGCGGGGGTCCAGAAAAGGTGGAATATCAGCTGATCAGATGGTGGACTTTATGGCGGTTGATCATCTGGGTGCGGGAATTTGAAAAAGGTGGAATACCAACTGGTCATATGGTGGACTTCATGGGGGGCTACGGACGGTTGGCAAGACTCTAATGTTTTGGCTGTGATATCGTGTGTTTGACGTGTGATTGTGCATGCTTATCACAGTCAGTTTCATCCTGAACAGCCCCAACCTACTTGTTCTACAGTCAATGACATGCTCATGCTTGCTTCATTCATGCATGCACACACGCCTTACATGTGTGTTGGCTAATCTGATACCAGCAATACTGATCGCATCCTGGATCTTATCAATGATTCAAGAGGCCATGGTCATTTCCCATGTAACAAAGCTCATCATGACTCTCTACGGTAGTGTGGAGTCAGTAGTGCTCAGCAGCCTTTGGGAAGGCTATCCATGGCATCGGCATACGATCAGCAGCCTGGGATATTGCGCACCGTGCCATGACACCGTATCAATGGCTAGAGCGACAGCACTGCTGTTATCTCGCACATGGGTTCTGGCCTTCATGGCAGTGTCCTGGATGTTCTCATATCCACTGGCAGCTAGCTGTCCCACGGCACTTTCCAGTGGCTGCTCTTTACAGTGGCAACAGGGCCTGCCGGGCAGAAGATCATGGACCAGATCCATCAACCATCAATGAACTTGCTGAGTGAGCAGATTGCTGGCAACAACAGAAGGGTGAAAAATACTATACAGTGTGTTCTGTGTATGCAGAACACTGCCAGCTGATCCTGTTGCTGCCCCGAACACACACGTGGCAATCACTACACAGCTGCCGGCAGGCGGTGGAGCATCAGATGCAGCAACACTAGACAAACTGGTCACCCAGCACAAGCAGTAATTTCCTGCTGCACAAAGCACAACGTTAACACTCAGTCTGGTGTGTGCGGCAAGTGTTGGTTACGCTGAAACTCTAACAAGCTGATGCATGTACCACACATAGTATTACATGTGAAGCTCTCTTGAACACAGTAGTTAAGTTCAGCTCCCCAGCGGTCTCATCCCCAGCAACAGCCTCAGTTGTTCTACTACAAGGAATGTGACAACTGTCTGAGGTCCAAGTCGAGCGTAGTTGGCCAACCAGCCTCGCCAGAATGCAGTGACACCGTGAACTTCATACAGGTGGCCAGCACAAGATACCGGGCCACTGTGCTTACGACCTCCTGCAAAAGACAGTCAGGAAGAAATCAACAGCAGCAGCAGCAGTGAATCAGTATAGCAACAGCATCCGGGATGGCTACTGAGTTGAACCACTCACCTCCCATACAGGGCACTTGATTCGTAACATCTTAACTGAGGTGCAGAAATGGAGCTGCTGCATAAGGTGTCAGGGCACCTGCTATATGTGATCCACAATGCATCAACTGCTGCAATGAACCGCAATGTCATGCCATGCATTTGTAAGACATGCACTCACCCACAAACATGTGTGTTTTGATCACATCTACAGGGTTGGTCGCAGTAGTGCTGATCACACCGGCAATCATTGCAGTGGCCAGGTGTGTCAGGGCACCATCCCTCCAGCCAGTGACGGCCATGATGCGACGCTTGAACTCATCATATGTGGCACATTGAGATGCAGTTAGTACTGCTGCTCGTACCTATATATATGAAGCAGCAGCAGCAGCAAAACAAGAGTCAGGTGCTAGCAGTCCTGTTGCATCAGTTGGCTTGGCAGGGTTGCTTGTCAAGGATGAACAGCCGTCAAGAGATCACGAGCGTGCATGCATAACACATAACGCACCTTGATCAGACAGCAGAAATGCATCAGATGCACATGACATGCTTGTGCAACCCCACTATATAGACATACTTATTATTCAACTCAATCTACCCCCTGGTCTGATCACTCACCACTCCCGGTGTTGCTCCCTTCCACAGCCCTCTTACTCCGTCTGATTTGATCACACTGCTGATGACTTGTGAGGTGCTGCTGTAGGGACTGTTGTGAGCTTGGAGACGAACCTGAGGGCCGATCGCAGCAGCAGTAGCAGTAGCAGTAGCAAGGTAATCAATACTCATTGTGCTGGCTTGCATTTACACACACAGCCTAACTCACAAAGGTCACATGTAGGGCAGTACAGTGTCATTGACAGTCAAGGCCTCACAGCTGTGCAGATTAACATGGTGTACGTGTGCTGCATGGGGAGGGAGCAGGCACAAGAGAAAGAGTGCGCAATCAAGGAGTTGTGTTGTACTCCTGGCCTCACCTTGCAGAGTTCTGTTGGACTGAGTAATGCTGCTGCTATGGAGCCACTGCAGATTCCTGCCAACAGTTTGGTTGACACATCTGCTGCTGCTACCCCTGCGCTACTGCTGCTGCTGCTGCTGCTGCTACTAGAAGTACTATCTATGCTACCGCTGCTGCTGCTGATGCTGGTATACTGTGCTTGCTGTATGGCATCCTTGATGGGGTTGTAGAGCCCCAGCCGCAAACCTACGCAGCCAAACATAAGATAACCGCAAACAGTGATACAACATGTATCACAACCCATGGAGTACATTGGTGGTGGCAAATAGCATTGGATAAAACACATTGCGGATTACATAGTGACAGGAATGCTGCTGCCCGCACGATGCAAACTGTTATTGCTGCAACTGCAATACGAGACGTCAGAGTTGGAGGTGGTACGGCACCATCACTTACACCAGCTGTTGCTACAGATGCAAGCGCTGTGCTGCTACAAGGATACTCAGCGTGACTGGTGGTAGCAATGTTGCTCCTAGTGCTGCATGCGCATACTGCAACGTTGTCCAAGCAAGCTCCTGAATTTTGGAATGCCAGTGCCACCTCTGCTGCTGCTGCTGCTGCTGCTCACCTCCATACGCCATGCCTCTGATCATTGACGGCGCCAAACCCTTCCATAGCGCCAACACACCCTCGTGGCGAACTACTGATGCACCTGTACCGATCTGCAGTGGCAGCAGCAGCAGCAGCAGCAGCAGCAGCAGCAGCAAGATACAAGAGCAGGTGGATTATCAAAGGCTATGCAAGCCTGTCGGGACCTTTTGCAAGTGTGAGACAAGAATTCGCATCTGCACAAGGTGATTACTTCCAGTAGATGATTCCAGATGCATCCAACTAGATGTTTGAATGCTTCAGCTGCAGAGGATGGCTGCCTCAGCACACTGTTGCACCAGCTGAATCAGCAGCTGCAGCAGGCACAATACTAGCTTCGCTGCCAGGCTTGATACCAGTTATACTATCACACTGTAGACTGTGATGACGCCGGCTGCTTGTCTGCCGGACTGCGTGATTGCGCCAAGTCAACTTGCTGCTGCTGCGGCAGATAGCAGCAGCTGTGCTTACCAGGCCAGGCTGTGGGCCCTCTGCTCCTGCTGGTCGCAGCTGCAAACGTGTCTTGATAACATCTGCATTCAAGGCAGCTCTTCGTGAAAAATCATGCTTGCTTCATAGCGGCACAGACCGCTGAGGGTTAGTGCACGTGCTTGCAATATACAACAAGACATCACGCCCGGCGTCGGCGCCTATTATTCTGCTGGCGCTGTCTAAAATGCATAAAACCCTAACAAGGCATATTATACCTATTGGATTTGTCACTGCACTTGCGCAGCACACTGAAGTCCCGGAGACCAAGACCTCGGTGACTATTTTGTTGTGCAGCAGCCACTGCAGACTACTGTGTATGCTATCCTGAGGAGATAATGGCATCAGATTCATCTTTGTTGACCTGGGTTGCTGGCTGCTCTACTAATCAAGTTCACTAAGGCTGCAAAGCGGCAGGCATTCTGGTGACTAGCGCACATCTATTTCCAGACCGCATGCAGCGCACAATGATAGGCAATGTCCTTGGTCTATGTACACGTATCAGCAGGCCCGAACGTACATAAGAATTGATTATTCTAAGTACTGCGGTCACGCCTCAGGGAGCCAGGCAATGCTGCACTTGGACATCAGTCGATTCATTGAAATTCAGCATCCCTGATTAATCTTTGCTGCAAATTACGAGCTTCACGAAAGTTCACACATGCAGGTGTGAACCGCCTTCGTCCCGCCAAACCCGCAAAGTCGTGAAGCGACGCATTACCAGTGCCCGCCCTCTCTTCAAACGCATTCAGGCAGATAAAATCAACCAAGCAAACATCCAAACCCTTCACTCGCCATCCTACTCATCCTCTTGCAGGTCAGCTCGCAACCTGTCTAACTCCTCTGCATACTGCGGCTCCTCCTTCTCCTGCTGTGCCTGAGCTGCTCGCACAGCCTTCTGCGCCTTCTCATGTTCAGACGTCAACGCTTTGTGCTGCGACTTCAACTGACTCGCATCCCTTCTCAGCTCATTGACAGCAACTCTGGCATTCTGCAGCTGGCTATGGACTCCCTGCAATCGTCATCATCGTGTGCAGATACACATTGAGTATCACGCTCTTCACATGCGACCAAAGCAAACAGCAAGATGCTTAATCCCTTATCTACATCCTTAATGAAGCCGGACAAAGGACAAACAATCACAGGTACTCATATTGGTCCCCATGCCTCACCATGTAGTACCTCAACCTCAAGTCCAGGGGTCCCCCAGTGCTTTGGAACTCCTGCTCATCCGTTGGCAAAACATCAGGCCCCTCTGACACCCCAGATAATAACAAAGAGGAACTGCCAGGTGCAGGGAGATCCAGCCGAACATTCTCATACCCTCGCCTGAGGTTGAAGGTAGAGCCATCAAGACCCAACAGACGAACACCTCTGCAGCAGCAGCGACCAGGCAGCAGCAGCAGCAGCAGCAGCAGCAGCAGCAGCAGCAGCAGCAGCGGAGGTGTCACCAGGCATAGCAAAGACAGCATAGCTGCAACTCGAGTATCACACGAACGCTGTTGATGCCAGCCATCGAGCTAGGTAGCAGGAGTTTGCTGTTCATATACAGTACTGCATGACAAAGCCAGCACCACTCAGTCCAAGAGTGCCAGAATCAGCATGACCCTGTCAAGGACTCAATGGTTGAGTCAGCCACAGGTACAGTGCTGTATGATGGGTCAAGGAACCTTGGAGGAAACAAAAAGCCATCTTGAGACCCAACGTGCGCGCAGACAACAGCATAGTCGCACTATGATACCCACCTTGGTAGCGTCACATTTGCTTCATCCATCTTCTGCCTGAACCTCCTGATGGCCACCTCATTCTCAAAGACTAATGTACTGTGAAGACGTAGATGCCATAGAGTTTCACGCAATGTCAACAATAGAGGCACAGTCACCCGGTTGTTAGGCACAACCCTACCTTGATGATCTGCAGCGGCAAGCAGCAGCAAACCTCGTCAAGCTGATATCACAACACACAACAGTCAACAACCAGCTGCCATCTACCCAGAAGATATCGATGTACACAAGAAGTCACAGCCAGTGTGTAATACGTGCTGTTTTTGTTATGCAGTAAAGGAGTACAGCAACACTAGATCTATAGATCAGCAGGATAAACTGGCATCAACCATGACATTTCATCCAATCACCACTTTGTGAAGGCACCACTCACCTATTCCCCCCTGCACTGATATTTTGAGGTCCATCTGTTGAGGAGTCAGTCTGATCAGATTCTCAGCAAACCCTATGAATCCAACCTCAGGGCTGTACTCCTCATATGACACACCAAGCTGCCGGAACAGCCTCACAACATCATCCCTTGGCCGCAGCAGCTGCTGAGGATGCCACAATGTCCAGGATCCATTGTTTGCCATTGCCTGCTGACGCTGCTGCTGCCAATTGCGGTTGTGTGTAAAGTCTGAGACGAGTTGTGACTGACCAAGATTCAAGCAAGGTATGGGGCGACTGGGAAAAGAAGCAGCAGCAGCAGCAGCAGCAACAACAGCAATTTGCGTTTGGCATATCACTTGCTAAGATGCATGCAACTGCTCAATGTGTTGTATAGCAAAACATACTGCAAAAGCAACAAGGTTCTGCAAACGAGCAGAAGCTGAAGATAGACATATATGTGGTCATAAATCTGCAGGGGGAAAAAGCCCAGGAGGTTTCACATGCAAGATGGTAGCACATCGGCTCTGCAATGGTTGCAAATCTGCCCTAGTAGCTCACCCTCCTCTCTTCAATTGTTGAGATGCCTGATAGTTCCTCACCACCATCTCCTTGGTGTCATGTTTCAGTAGACCAGTGATCAGCCGCGCCACATCAGCACGTTCAACACACCCCAGACACACCAGAGGTCCCAGATAATCACCAGACTCATGTAACATCACCCAGCTGTTATCTAACGTGAACAGCTCACGATGAATGACATCAGCGGGAGCAGCAGCTGCTGTCCAGCCCTGACCACCACCACCACCACCACCTTGTGTTGTGACCACCACACGAGGGTGCAGCAGTAGCTGAGGACTAAGAGGCTGACCACGTGGTGTGAAGTTCCGAGTAAGGATAATGCTTGGGGCATTTTCAGGTCGGTAGCCTTGTGCTGCTCCTTCACGAGCTTGCTGCTGCTCCTGCTGCTGATGTGCTGCTGCTAGCTGCTGGATGGTTTGCTGCATGTGATACACCAGGGCCTGGAGTTTGTCTGCTGCTTCATCTGCTGTCTGTTGTGCATTATGAAGTGTCGATGCCAACAGACGCACTTGCTCTTGGAGCTGTGTTTGTCGCTGCAGGAGGGCCACTCTGTTGATACTGCGGGCAACTCTGTACTGAGCAAGCAGTAGCTGTGGAAGCTGCAGAGTATACATAACGGGTCGGCAGCAGCAGCAGCAGATTGTCAAGTTAATGCATGAGCAGGTGTGCAGTGCTATACCAGTCAACTGTATGTTGTGTTGCATTGGTAAGCATCAGCAATGCACCTTCTGTACTTATGATACAGTGTAGCCAAGCGCTATGCTAGCTCACCTCAGTAACTATGCTGCTGCTGCTGCTGCCAGCAACAGCAGTCAGTCTTGCCGCTGCATACACCTTGTAGTCACCAGCAGCAGTTATCCCTATACTTGGCAGTGATTGCTGAGGCACCAGACACACACCATCTGCATCTACATCATAAACGGCCGACCACACTTGATGCTGCTGCTCAGTGCTGCTGTCACTGATCCTGTGACCCCTGCTGTTAGATATCTTCACAGAGCACACCTGGACCTGCCACTGTTGTTGTTGCTGCTGCTGCTGCTGCTGCTGCTTGGCACTAAGAGTTCTGCGCCGTTTAGCTGGAGGCTCAGGCTTGTCATTACTTGATTGTTGCTGTACAGGTTCAGCCAGGATTGCTTTCAAGATGCCTCTCTGTGGTGTTGTCAAGATACCAGCTACTGGATCACTACCTTGACTGGACTGCTGATGATGATTTACTGGGGAGCTGCCAGCAGCAGCAGCAGCAGCAGAAGCAGCAGAAGCAGGGCTATGTGCACTCATTGCTGCTGCTGCTTCTGCAGTCTTGTGCAGTACTGCTGCTGCTGCTGCCCTCCAAGGATGTTGCCACTTGTCTTGCAGCTGCAAGCGCAACAGTCCAAACTGTTTGGACTTAAGATCATCCACTGGTACAACCACAGTTGACATCACTGCTGCTGCTGCTGCCACTGGACTGGCAGCAGCAGCAGCTGCTGCACTACTGGATGCAGCCATCTTGCCTCTGACCCTACGACTGGGCACTGGCGACTGTGGCTGCTGCTGCTGTTGTTGCTGTTGCTGCTGTTCCTCCAGGTTGACCAATCTGTTTGGTTGAGCTGGCAACACAAGGAAGGGTCCTATGTGTAAATCATCTACAGGTACAACAGCTGCTGCTGCTGCTGATGATGTGTAGGTAGCACACACCTGGTAGATTCCAGCCGATTCAGGCAGTTTGAGTGAGTCAGCATCAACCTCATACACTGCAGACACTTGGTGACCAGCATCAGCAGCAGGGTTGTCATCCTCCTCTGCATTGCTGCCAATGCATTTGAGCTTGGCAGCGATCTGTAAGAATGATCCTGGCACCTCTTGCCAGGTACAACCAGGCTGCTGCTGGGCACTGGCAGCAGCAGCAGCAGCATCATCGTGTGGTATCCACCTGTGCAAGGATACCCTCAGCTGCTGCAGGCCACTGGGTTGCAATGTTGCACCATTGCGTGAATGTATTGCAATGGTAAGAGCTGGCAAAGCAGGAGCACCAGCAGCGCTGGTGCCTTTGGCAGCAGGAGCAGCAGCAGTAGTGTCTTGCAGCTGCAAAACTACTGCCCTAGCCTGACATGAGCTGCTGGGGTTTGCTGCTGCTGCTGTTGTTGGTCCAAGGTTACACGGCTCCAAGCAGCGATCCAGATCACCATCAGTCTGTGATCTGAGATGATCTACCACAACAACAGGTGCAGCAGCAGCAACTGCCTCAGCTGCAGACACAACACCAAGAACAGCCTTGTCTACTGCTGATGTGGCGTTGAGGTCTGTGATTAGCTCCAATTTGCTGGGCAATGCACCTGGCTTCACTGTCAGCAGCAGCAGTACAGGTAGCACCTGCTGCAGATCACCACCAGTACTGCCAGCAGCAGCAGCAGCCTGTGATGGCGCTATCTCAAACAGCTGACTGCCCAACCAGTGATCTCCTGCACCAACATTGAGTGTGAGATCTGCTCTACCTTGCCTCAGTACCACAGGTCCTGACATGCGATCAGCCTGCTGCTGCTGCTGCTGAGGTGCTGCTGCTGCTGTTGGCTGCTTCCACCCCTTATGATGCACCAGCTGTAGCCTTCCTCCCTTGCTGTCAGCAATCTCATGTCTCTCAGCATCTCTGAGCTGCATGGTGAGCTTGAGCACTGAGCCTTCAGCAACTTCAAGCTTGTACAGAACTGCTGCTTTGGTGCGATCAAGCGCTGCCAGCTGTTGAGCATACTGAGACTGCCTGTTCACCTGCCTGGGTAGCTGCTGCTGCTGCTGCTGCTGCTGGTAACCTTGACCACCAGGGCTTTGCTGCTGCGGGGGTTGCTGGCTCCTGGGATCAAGATCCATCTGAATAACTTCATGATCATCATCATCACTTGTGATCACAACAGGATCATGATCATCATCATCAGAGATCACCAGGCCGCATTCGCCATCAGATACAAGATCTACAACCTCAGGATCAGCTGCTGGTGGTGGAGCTGCTGCTGCTGTCTGGGGTACACCTTGATCAGTCTGTTCAAGATCTGGCTTGATCTGAACCCCAGCAGCACCACCACCAGCAGCAGCAGCAGCGGCTGGAGGTGCAGCAGGATCCGGTGTCCTTCCAGCTTCTTGCTGCTGTTCCTCCTTTGCTGCTGCTGCTGCTGCTGCTGCTGCTGCTGCCTTCTCTTCTTTGACCTCTGTCAACATCTGCCAAGTGTGTCGATCCACCAGCACTCCTTCCATCCGAGGCTGCTGCTGCTGCTGCTGTTGACCCCCTGCTGCTGCTGCTGACTGTTCATATGCAACAGACTTTAACCAGAGGCCATCCACAGCCACAGGTCCAGCTTCCACCACCACTTTCAACTGGTACACTGTCGGCTGATCAGCACTGCCTTTGAGCGTTATGACAATGTTAGCTGGCCCTACACCTGACAACATGGTAACTGTTACGCTGTTAACTAACAGTCCCCCCATGTGTCTATGTGGCAGCTGCTGGGTGGTCTGCACTCCAGGTGGGGTGGCAAAGTGCCAGTCACTCGCCTCAACAGCGAAATGCACGGCATCTGCAGTTCATGAAATGGAATGAACAACAGAGAGTTGGATGAGCAACACATGACAGCTGGTGCATGGATACTCAGTATGCTGCAATGCATTTAACTCTTAACACCTGCAGTTCATAGAGAGCCACTTGAGATTTCTTTGAGAAACTACTTTGTCGAAGACTTATGCAGCTGTAGGCCTTGTTGCTGCTGCTGCTGCTGCTGCTATGAATGCTGTTGTTAAAATCCGCAGAAACACAACTCACTCACCTGTTTCAGCCTGCTGCTGCTGCTGCTGCTGTGTCTCCACCCTGACCCCCTCCTGCATCATCATCTCAGTCTGATCTGATGTGATTGCCACAGGACAACCAACCAGGTCCTGAGCAATGAAATGAACCACAACAGGCTCACCAAGACGCAGACGAAGCGGATCGTCTAGCCTCAATCCCCGGTAATGCACTGCTGCCACCTCAGCAGCAGCAGCAGCAGCTCTGCTCCCAGCTGAAGCAGGTCTGTTGTCAGTGGTGACCTTCTGGGTGCGCCAGGGGGCCCAGGCACCAACACTGCTGCTGCTGCTGCTGGTCATACTGGTTGTGGTGCTGGTAGCCTGAGGGATCTCCTGAATCTGAGAGGAATATATAGCAGCAGCAGCAGTGTGCAGGATAGAGTTGACACAGACCATGCCCCTTCCAACCCCCGCACACTGATTGCAGACGGTCTTGCCAACACTACAGAAGATTACGATGTTGAGTGTGATGATCTGATGAAGATCAAGATTTGTTGGGATCACAAGACCACTGTGACTTCTTACATCAGCCCATGACATCATCAGTCAGACTCACCAGCAGCTGCCGTGTCTCCTCTTTCTCCAGATCAGCACCAAACCGTCCTGTGACCCGAACATTCTCAAACAAACTGCCTGCTGGAACCACTTGAAGCTGTTCAGCAAAGGAAGCCAGGCGAACATGAACACAACCAAATACAGGGGCTTGCTGAAGAACATCTTGCTCATCAGGCGGCTGCTGCTGCTGCTGCTGCTGCTGTTGATTCACCGGCTGGTGCTGCTGCTGCTGTGCTCTGTCATACAGTACAGACTCTGTATCCAGCAGCAGCAGTGTGGCAGTGCCTTGGTTCTGAACATTGAACCAGTTGCGGTTTATGGGAATGGCAGGCAGCTGTAATACGCCACCCGCTATTTCTGTTACTGTGTTACTGGGTAATACTGGTGCGCGCTGCTGCCCTTTCTTCAACACCAACTGCACAAATGCACAAGAAGAAGGCAGGAGCAGAAGGTGTTGACACATGTGCTGTGATTGCTATATGGTAACTGACAACAACAGCGCCAGAAGGGTGCAGCAGCGGTCACACTTATGATCGTCAGCTACCATCACTCACAAGCACACCATCATCATGCAAGGCCCTGTCTGTTGGATTTCAGTTCAACAGCGCTGACAGCTGTCATAGCATGCAGTATCTGTTATCTTCCATGACACATCATTAAAGAATCCCGACCTTTGCTCTTCCCACAAAGTCCGGGTCAAAGGCGTCTTCTTCAGTACATAATGACATGTTGAGTCCCTCGAGCTGCTGATGATTATGAGGGACAACAAACACGGCCTCACACACCATGTCCAGGTCATCTTTGGGAAGACTGACAGGTTGAAGCAAGTTGAGAACAAAGCAGGGAGTCACATGTACAGCAGCAGCAGTGGCAGCAGCAGCATTGGCTTTTGTAAGTCAACAAACCCCAGCAATAGAACCAAGTCAGATGCCAGGGTATCTGCAATCTGCTAGGCAAGTTGCATGTATAATATCAGAGACTATGATCACATGCCAGGGCAAAGGCTGACCACACACCCTGCGCAAACACAAAGACAAATAGATTATCAGGGAACCTGTAACTGAAGGTTATGGCTTTGCATATACACCCAGTCCCATGACCATGATGCACTCGTAACAACGTCCATGAAGAAGACTAGATATATGGCATAACAATGCTACGCCAAAGATCTGGACAGCAGGCCTTGAGAGCAAAAACAGAACACCACATTGCTTGCTTCATGGGGTAACCATCATGTGAATGGTTCTCATTGCTGCTCCTGTCAATCCCACTATGTCACTCGTACCTGTTCCAGTGATCCACCAGTGCCTTGGGCAGTTTCCTCTCAACAGCATCACAAGGCTGACTGGTCAACAAGACACTGCCATCAGGAACAATGTACGTGTCAACCTGAACATGAGCAGACAGCATTAAGCGGGCAAGAGCAGTTGGCAGCATTCCATATCTGTTCCGCGTCGACTTACGGTCAAGGACTCCAGGCACCTTCATAATGTACAGTGCGCAACATATTGAGACGGTGTTCATGTGGTTGGTTCAGTGAAATGGAGTTCAGATGATGCTTTGCACAGATGATCTCAGTCATCAATCCAACCAAGCTCACCAATCTTCCCCCTATGATGTCTCTTCTCAACTCATATGCCTTCATAAGTCGGTGCTTGAGCTGATCACTCAATGCTGACTCTAGCATGTTGGCTGCCAAGTTGTCGTGGGGACACTCCTGACTTGTGTTCAGCTCATATGCTTCAGCAGATGAAACCCTGCAACACGCAGAAGCCGCTCTGAGTTGAAGCATACCCTGATATGATAATAAAGCAGATATGCACCACCGAGTGTTGATCACAGAAGAAACAGCAGCAGCAACTCACCCATCTTGTGGCAGCAGTTGCTGCTGCTCTCGAGCTGTACGCCCTCGTCCACCAGCCCTCCACCGAGCAAGCAGGTGGTCAGTCCTTTCCAATCTGTCAATGAGAGGATGCCCTGCAACACTGTGCATTGTCTGCATGCGGAAGTAAACCTCACAAGTGGCACGTGCAGCCTTTGTGATAGGATTACTTGGAAGGTTTGAGCCGTTGAAGAGCTTCACAACTGCCGTAACCGACTGCCCGGGAGGAGCAAGCCACCTGCATACAAACATGGCAGATACGATAGAAGCAGCAGCAGCAGCAGCAGCAGCAGTCATTGCTGCAGCCATTGTTCTTAGAAGGGGCTTCCAGGGTAGCACGTGCTGAACCAGCATGCGGAATGAGATGGTTCAATCAACCAAAAAAGCTGTGGAGGCAGAAGCAGCACTATGGATCTTGACATCCGCAGCGGCAAAAGCATTGATAAAGTGCCGTCAAGGATCACACACTTTGATACTGAAGTGTTATGTACTACCTATCAGCAACAGAGTATGATATACAGCTAGCTGATACAACACTGAAGACATCGTCCAACATGTGCCACCCAAGTCACCTCAGGTCATGTTTACACTCCAGAACATTCCCATCAACAGCGCACTTATAGAATTCACAGCTAGCCGCTGCACCTCTGCGCCTGCTGCTGCTGCTTGCTGCGTCTGTGCTTCTACCAGTAGCGGACTTGCTGACTTCTGCTGCTGCATTCTGAGGCTTGAAGTATAAACAAGCACAGAAGGACTGCACGAACAACACACAACAGCAGCAAACAGCCTGGTTGATGCCATACAACCCACCTCTGCCTGATCTCAACACCTGACAATATCGTTGTGTTTCTGCACGTCAATGTGTCCAGCATGTCAACCTCAAAACGAGTGTTGTAGGGTACGAAATACATTGCTTGCACTGCGGGGCCTGCTGCCGCTGATATCAAGCACCTTGCTGCTCACCTTGCTGTCCATATCTACTGGATTGCTGGCCTCGTCCACCACCACAAGTTGTGGCAGTTTCACCTTGCTTCCTCTGGTACTGTTGTCAATGGGGGCAGCAGGAGTGCTGCACCAGCACAAGGGTTACAGCAGCGGTAACAGTAGATCAGCCTGTGGTGAAAGGGTCTAGCTGCTTGCTTTACAGTCTAGACACGCGGGAGTGTTCATAAGTGCTGAATATGATCACATACACTGCATGTCGTTCACTCACGGATAATATGATCACATACACTGCATGTCCATCATCTACACGGGTAAACTCCTCTCCATTACCTTGTTGATATCATAATATGCTGAGGAAAGATGTTGGTGTGATTCAATCGAACTCACCTAACTCTGTCCGCCTCTATTCGAGCAGGTGGTCCACTTTGAATGTACACACCGGGATTCTCTCCTGGTTGCAGGGATAGCTTGCTGCCACCAACATGGAGCTCAACATGCACCACTGCAAACACATGCATATGTAGTAGAGGCTGCGGTGACAATCTGCAAGCAGAAGAATCAAGCGCGAAGAGGTCAGCGATTCTGCTGCAGGTGGTGGGCATGCCGTGCAGGGATCGGTTTCGGACAATTTCCCGGCGGTTGATGCATGCAGGGTTATCGCCGGGTGGGAGAAACAAAAATAAACACAGCAGGCACTGGTACAACGGCCAGCAACGCATACACTGTGCACCCGCTTCCACACAACGTACTTCCAGCCCTCGACGTGAATAGCGGTGCGGTCCTGTGACAGATATGGCAGGACATCCTTGCATTCGGTGGCTCGTCCCTGCTGGTTGCTCATCTTCAGAGCAATCTTCAAGACCCTCTTGCTCTTGAGCTCCTCATCACTGCTGAATGGCAATGCCGAAATCTGCAGGGGAGATCACAACCGTCCCGCGCTTGAGCGGTCATCACCCTCAACAGAGTGATCAGCAACGCTGCACGCACAATAATGTACAGCAAGGAGGTAACTGCAGTGACATGTGAAGCAGCTGCAGTACTGACATGCTGTGTGGTGCAGGGTGTTGCACAAGACACTCAAAGGATCCAGTCCACCAGTGAGACCCACCTTTCCAGCTTCATCTTTTGTTTGTATCACTAGATTTGGCAAACACCCCCCCAAAGCAGTCTTAGGTACACCATCATCTGCATCAGTTACTGCCTCCCATCTTGCAATCAGCTTGGTGGCAATACTCTCAACCACCTACAACACACCAGACATCAGTGTAAACGAGTATAAAGCTGACACATACACACACAAGAAGCATGATAATAGAATGACTATTGCTATTTGCAATGCCCTGCACCGCACACGAACACTTGTTCTGTTCTGTGCATCACTTTGATTATTGCTATTGTGCTGATTTATGCCACTGCAGGTTCATATCGTCTCTCACCTTGAAGGTGTATGATATGGGGTTTGGTATAAAGCTATTGGTGGCGTTGATTGTTAACACATAACTACCAGGCTTGCGGGCAAAGTCAGCCAGCTTGTCAAACACAAATCCGCCGTTGGACTCAACGTACTTGAGGGAGTGTTGAGCACTGCAACAGACACAAAGTCGGGCACACACAACCTGTAAAGACTCATTCATTCAATTTGTAAGCAATATGAGTTGCAGTTTCAGGTGCCTGAGTAGCAGATGGTGTGACAAGACAATTCCAGAGCAGTATACAATCGTGATGAGCAGATGCTGAGGAGGTTCTGATGTGGTCCTACTACACTCGATATTCTTCAACTTGCATACATATACTGCGCTAGAGCTTCAGATATTGATTCTGCTTTCTGCACAACAGCATTCAAAAGCTCACACCTGAAACTACAAATAACATACTCACTGCACTCCGGCATGCGGTGTATGCATGCACGCATACATGCATGTAGAAAACATGAATGCCCTGGTGGCATCAGGAGATTACTCACCATCCTACTCCGTCCCGTGTGAGATTACAGTCCCCAGTCAGTCTGTTATGCACCATGTTGCCACCCCATTTCTGATTCTTCAGTTCAGCAGCCTGCTTGTTCACAGTGGCCAGAGTGACTGTCAGACTCTTGGGCACCTGCAGTCACAAACACGCGCATCACAACCCCTGTGTTGAAGTACAAGCATCATGCTTGAACAAACAAGCAACAATATGCCAGCAGGAGCAAAAGCATCAGGCACAGAAGAACAATTGTTGTTCTGTTGTCAATTGATACCGGATAACGAATGGGCTACATGTGCGGTGTTCCGAGTCATACAGATTGTTCAAAAAAAGTAACAACCCTCAACCATGTAAACACAGACTTGGCATCATTCACATCCCCAGGCCTGATCACCTGTGCTGGTGCCATGGTGTCACTGCCTGGTACTCCAGGTACTTGACTGGCATGATCATGAAGGGTGTTGTGGCTGGTGTCATGCCAAGCCAAGTGATGAGGTGCTTGCTGTTCCCAAGCTGCTGTGAGCCGATCAGCTGCAGATTGAGCAGTCTGTCTGTCACCACCAAGAGCAGCAATCTCAGCAACCTGACGAGGGCCCTCCTGACACCGGCTGTGGTAGCCTGTGTCACAATATATTAGCAGGAGAAGATACAAACATACACAGAGCAATAAACATGTATGTACAATTTGTTGCCACTAGTAGCAACAGAATCGCTGTGATGTACCAGTGATGCAAACATGTTTGCGGCGTCCATATCATTACCACATATTCTACCTGTATGCTTGGGGTGCCCATATCATCAACCACATGTTTCTACGCTGTGTGCAATCTCCTGAGATCCCCTTACCTTCCGGGCACCATGGTGGTGTCCAATGTCTCAGCAGCACCTGATGACCGCTGCTGTCAGCCCCTGAGCTCTCAACAAACTCAACAACAATGCGGTAGTTCTTGGGATACTCATGAGGCTGAAGATGGAACCCCTTGGGATGCTGGCTGGGCCTGCAGAGAGCACAACAGAGCAGCATGATACTTGGTAGGTGTGAGGACAATCACTTGTGCACATCTCAAAACAGGGTGCAAGGCATGAGGTGTGGCGTTGAGCAGCAGCAGCGACCACACGGAAATAGCCTCCGACTGACGCGACATACAGCCATACCTTCCCTTTCTTGAGCTACCAGGAGCTGCCTTCTTTGCACTGCCACGACCACCTGCTGCTGCTGCTGCTGGAGACCCAGCAGCTGCTGCTGCTGAGGACGACCCTGGTGCTTTTGCTGGAGTTGTAGTTTTGCTTGTCCCCACATCCGCCTGATGCATCTCCTTGATATCTCTCAGCCTCACAAGCTGACCAGCCTCAATGATGCTGTGATGGCAGCAAGGGGACAAGGAGCAGCAGCAGCAACAAAAACAGCAGCAGCAGTGTCAGAGAGACAGGCAGCATGCACAACTAGTGACACAGCATGAGATAGCAGGTATCAGCACGGATAGACAGCTGACATAATCAAGAAGCGCAACAGCAGCAGTACATACACTAGAAGCACAGAGAGCATGCACTACAACTTTTGCCATCATCATTGACACCAACCACTACGAGCAAAACCGTGACAGGTATACAGATGCAATTGGAACACCATCAGTGCTTCAATTAGCTCATTCTTGTTGTTACTGCTGCGACCGCCTACTGCTGCTGCTGCTATGCTGTTTTGTTGTGTCCTCACGTTCCATCAGCAAATCGATACTTCTTTGACTTCCTTGTGTCTCTGTCAAGATAACTGTCAACAAGAACACCATCACGCTCCTGGATTAACACAGCAGCAGCAGCAGCAGCAGCAACAGCAGCAGTATATGTCAGACGTTGGCATGGATCCATAGATCATACACCAGATCAGATCAGATCATCACCTGCAAGGAGAGATCTTCCATCTTTATGTCATTATTGCACCCACCAGATCTCTCCAGTGCATTCTGAAGTGTTCCTGCAGCATCAGTACCGCCTGATCAGTTTCTTTGATCCACTTTTTGTTCCAGATATGCAGATCATCATAGCCAGGTCCAGGATCATGACCACCAAGCTGCATCACGCGTTTGAAAGCCGGGTCCTGGAAGTTTGTCTTGTGATTGGTGGTGTATACCTCAGGAGAACAAAACAGGAAACCACTGCAATGTATGATACAGCAGCAGCAGCAGGTATGTGACTCTCTCATGGGCGTATGGCCAGTACAGAAGCAGCAGCAGCGTCTACGCCAAAGGTTGTTGACTGTCTGACACTTTCCAGGAAATGCTTACACCAGGCAATAGGCCTGTAGTGTTCAACCCAAACATCCATATCATAAACTTCTTCATGGCACTATGACAATCATATTTCTGACTTGCAGCAGGACCTCTATGTCTCACCCAAGTCTTGTTGTGTTGAGTTTGTGTGTTCCCTCCAGTCCTTGCCTCCCCGCTAGATTGATGAATGCCGGCATTGCTCTCACACATTCAGCATCAGGCATCAGACGACCAGACCAGATGGGGAACAAACAAACCTCATAACCACCCACACGGACCTCAGGCTTCGTGCGGATGCTGATATCACATACAAACAACAAGCAGCAGCAGCAGCAGCAAGCAGTGAACAATCTCAGCACAAATTAGCAGCACAACTTACATATATTGTTGAATCTGCTGCAACTGTTACATCAGGTGTCATCATAACTGTGTCGTGTGTTACTTACCCTTCTTTGGTTGGGAAGTACATAATCAGTAGCAGGAAGTCTCTGTGCACTCCCTCCAGCTTTCCAGCAGGTCCAGTGACCCCCTCCTTGTCAAACCCATCACTGGCCTTCACACTGCCAGGAACAACATCAGGAGACAGGCCAGGAGAGGAGTCATTCTGGCTGTCAACTAAAATAGGAGACAAGTGGGGCAGCACCAGCAGCAGCAGACAGAAGGTGGCAGCAGCAGCAGCAGCAGCAGCAGACAGAAGGGGGCAGCAGCAGCAGCAGCAGCAGACAGAAGGAGGCAGCAGCAGCAGCAGCAGAAAGAGAGGTTGGCGCAAAGTAAGACTCGTACAAACTCCAACAACATACATGGTGTTGATTGATTGGTCAGGTTGGCACTGAAACTGGTTATGGTACAGTTGTTGCTTGCCAGCAATAGTGGACCCATGACCGATCAGTGTTGACCTGAGCAATCTTGTACACCTCATACCAAGCACTGACATCTCTGTTCAACTGGTGCTTCTAGCATCCAGCCTCAAACATGGTTTTTCATTATGTACAGCCTATCTTGAATATATAGTATAGGCCAAGACTGCAGCTATCACAGTCGATCGGCATGTGGAGTTGCTCACAAACGGGTGCCTTGGTGAGCATGTAACACCCAGACTGCATACCTCTTGGACACCATCTAATAGGCAGCCAGAATGGCTTCAGTTTGTCTGCTCCATGTTCCTGCTGTAACTCCATGAACTTGTCAATGAACCCACTCATATGAGACTTTGAAACAGAGTGACCAAACAGTGACAGATGCACACCACCTTTTGGTCTGCCGCCTGCTTCTGCTTCTTTTGGTGCTGCAGGTCTCAGCACTGGATCCATGGTGTTCCAGAGTTGCTCAGGAAACTGATGTATGTGAAAGTGGTAGATGTCAGCAAGCTACAAGGCAAAGAATGATATAGGCAGCAGGCAAGCCATGAGATCCAACAGAACTGCTACTTAACAACATGGACCATAAACCTGCTATAAACATGCGCGTGTCTATCTGTGTGTCCAAGCAGCATTATGCGTCTGAGTGTTTGAAAGCTACTAAAGTTGTGCAGCAGTGTGATCAGACTGTGTTGCAGGTATCAACCACCACCAGCTGTGCAGCAGCAGCATCACCAGCAGCATCATCACCAGCTGTGCCTCATGTTCTCAACATCTCACACTCACCTCTTGTGCCCACTTGCTGATGCTTGCTGAGTCCTCCAGCTTGTGCACAATCTCCTTCTTAAGAGCACCAATCTCAATCTCCGTGTAGTGATCACCATGTTCATAAATATCCAGCTCAATGAACTTGTACACATCAACTGCATGACAAAACAACATGGCATAGCAAATGCATCAAACACAACAGCAACAGCAGCATTAGGCAGGGTTCGAACGCAAGCATTACTGGTTCTGCTGAAGTTTGTCACATATGCCCCCCCTCACAATTTGCCTCATTTCAGCAGACACAGTCCTACAGCATTGTCTGTGTGATGCCCTCAACCACCAGGTTCTTCCCAGTCCAGATGATCCTCTCACCTCCATAACTGCAGTTGTTTGTTTCTTCATATTCAGTCAGCCAGTCCTGATAGTTCATCTGAACCTTTACACCCTTTTCGTCGGACATCTTGGTCGTCACGGTGATCTTGAGCAATAAGGGCAACAGCAGCAGCAGTAGCAAGGGGTGATATTACCAGTGAAACCAACTCTATTGCTATTGGGTGATGTTTGTTGTTGTTGGAGCACAACAGTGACGAGAACAAACATTCTGGCCACTTAAGTCTTGCAGAAGCTCCCTAGGTTGGCTCCATAACACTGCACCTTTGCAATGCTGCTGCCGTACAGAAGCACTGACGACCAGGCTAGGGCGAGCCCTGCTGCTGCTGCCGCTGCTGCTCCTTCTTCTGCTGCTATTTTCCTGCATCACACTTTCTCCCTACCTTGCTTCCAAAGTACAGCAGTGCCAGAGCTCCCTTCCCATGTCGTGACAGATTTTTGCTGAAGTACTGGGCAGCAGACAGAGGCTTACCATGTTCTGTACAGTGGCCGACAGCAGCAGCAGAAGCAGCAGTGATGATACCATCAATAACGATGATGATGATGACTGTGCTTTCATAAAACATGTGCTGGCAGGGAAGGCAGGAGGGAAAGCAGATGTTGTAACCAGCAACAAGCGGAAGAAGTGGTCTGCTTCATGCCTGATGTTGCAGTTTGCTGCTGCTGGGTCTGGGGAGCACCTGGCATGTAGATTTGCAGCACCCTTGCTGACCACAATATGGTGACTACTGGCTGTACCTCTGTACAATTGTCTGCAGTTGCTGCTCCTTTCACTGGCGTTGCTGCTGCTGCTGCTGCTGCTGCGGCCAAATGCTGATGAATGCTTGTCAATGACTATACTCTTACTGAGAGCAAGTGTGTTGGCGGATCCAATGGTAAGCTGATACAGCACCTGCACCTACCTTGCTGTATGTCTGTTCATCTA